>WNWK01006018.1:56834-111666 GCA_009830355.1 Cherax destructor | reverse complement strand
TTTTCTGATATTTCTGATATTTTCGATATTTTCACTGTTTAACCAAAGAATTGCTGTTGTATTATATGCAACATGTATTTTGCATGTTTATGAATTATAAATGTATATTTATTGGAAATTAATAAAATGTAAAAAAAAAAAATTCTAGGGGACATTAACTTTAGTCAGATTGATTGGAATTTCTTGACAGGGAATTTAGAATCTAACAACTTTTTAGAAGTAGTTCAGGATTGTTTTTTGAAACAGTTTGTAAACAATTTAGAAATTACAGAGGAACTCGGCACAAGCGACCACAAATCAATTACCTTTAGCATTGAATGGATGTATAACAGTAGGGATAATTCAGTAACGGTCCCAGATTTTTGCTTAGCAGATTACAATGGGCTTAGAGAACACTTATCAACTGTGGACTGAGGTAACGAAGAGAGCTATCAATATGACAGCTTTCTTAATACCATACATGCTGCCCAAAGAACATTTATACCGTATAAAGAAATTAGATCAAGTAGAAATGACCCAAAACGGATGAACAATAGGCTCAAATATCTTTTAGGGCAGAAGAAAGGAATTTATAGGCGCATAAATAGAGGTGAGGGTCATCTTATAAATCAGTATACTGACATTAAGAGGGACGTTAAAAAGGGTATAAGAAAAGCTAAACGGGACTATGAAATTAAAGTTGCTGGGGATTCAAAAACTAACCCAAAAAGTTTTTTCCAGGTTTATAGAACAAAAATTAGGGATAAGATAGGTCCCCTTAAAAATAACTCTGGGTATCTTACTGACTAAGAGAATGATATGTGCTCTATTTTTAATAATTATTTTCTATCGGTTTTCACACAGGAAGACACTAATAATATCCCAGTAATTAATTTTTATTGTGTCCCTGAAGAAGATAAATTATGTAATATCACAGTCACTAGCGAAATGGTTATGAAACAAGTAGACCAACTGAAACAAAATAAATCGCCAGGTCCTGATGAGCTTTTTGCAAGGGTTCTTAAGGAATGCAAAATGGAACTCTGTGAACCAATATCTAACATTTTTAATTTATCTATTCAAACAGGTGTAGTGTCTGATATGTGGAAGATGGCCAATGTAATTCCTATTTTTAAAGCAGGGGACAAGTCACTACGGTCAAATTACAGCCAAATAAGCCTAACAATTTTAGGAAAATTACTTGAGTCAATTATAGCTGATATTATTAAAGCCATCTAGATAACCATAATTTGATTAATGATACTCAGCATGGATTCACGAGGGGCCGTTCCTGCCTATCTAATTTATTAACCTTCTTTAGTAAAGCTTTTGAGGCTGTTGATCACGATAAAGAATTCGATATTGTTTATTTAGATTTTAGTAAGGCTTTTGATAGAGTACCACACCAGAGACTGTTAAAGAAAGTGGCAGCTCATGGCATTGGGGGAAAAGAGCTGTCATGGATCGAGTCATGGATCACCAATAGGAAGCAGAGAGTGTGCATAAATGGGGTTAAATTCGAGAATGGATCTGTAACAAGTGGTGTTCCACAGGGATCAGTCTTAGGGCCGTTGTTGTTTATAATATATATCAATGACCTTGATGTGGGAATTACTAGTGATATGAGCAAATTCGCCGATGACACGAAGATAGGTAGGATAATTGATTCAAACGTAGATGTCAGGGAACTTCAGGAGGATTTAGACAAACTCAATTCTTGGTCAGAAAAGTTGCAGATGCAGTTCAATGTAGATAAATGCAAGGTTCTGAAGCTCGGGAGTGTCCATAACCCAAGCACTTATAAGTTAAATAACATAGAACTTAGCCATACAGATTGTGAAAAAGACTTGGGGGTTATGGTAAGCAGCAACCTTAAACCAAGACAGCAATGACTAAGCGTACGTAATAAGGCAAACAGATTACTGGAATTTATATCAAGAAGTGTAAGCGACAGACGTCCAGAGGTTATATTACAGCTTTATACATCGTTAGTAAGGCCTCACCTAGATTACGCAGCTCAGTTCTGGTCTCCATATTACAGAATGGATATTAATTCGTTAGAAAACATTCAGCGTAGAATGACTAAATTAATACATAACATTAGAAATCTTCCGTATGAAGAAAGATTGAAGACCCTAAAATTACATTCACTTGTAAGACGAAGAATGAGGGGAGACATGATCGAGGTATACAAGTGGAAAATGGGTATTAACAAAGGGGATATAAATAAGGTCTTGAGGATATCTCTCCAAGAGAGAACCTGCAATAATGGATTCAAATTAGATATGTTTAGATTTAGAAAGGATATAGGAAAGTATTGGATTGGAAATAGGGTAGTTGATGAGTGGAACAGTCTGCCTAGTAGGGTTATTGAAGCAAGGACATAAGAACATAAGAAAGGAGGAACACTGCAGCAGGCCTGTTGGCCCATACTAGGCAGGTCCTTCACAATCCATCCCACTAACAGAGCTACCCAAGAAATAAGCATTGATAATTCTATTACTCATTTGCAAGTCCCACTCAAATCCAACCCCTGTCACTCATGAATTTATCCAACCTAAATTTGAAACTACCCAAGGTCCTTGCTTCAATAACCCTACTAGGCAGACTGTTCCACTCACCAACTACCCTATTTCCAAACCAATACTTTCCTATATCCTTTCTAAATCTAAACTTATCTAACTTGAATCCATTATTGCAGGTTCTCTCTTGGAGAGATATCCTCAAGACCTTATTTATATCCCCTTTGTTAATACCCATTTTCCACTTGTATACCTCGATCATGTCTCCCCTCATTCTTCGTCTTACAAGTGAATGTAATTTAAGGGTCTTCAATCTTTCTTCATACGGAAGATTTCTAATGCTATGTATTAATTTAGTCATTCTACACTGAATGTTTTCTAATGAATTTATATCCATTCTGTAATATGGAGACCAGAACTGAGCTGCGTAATCTAGGTGAGGTCTTACTAATGATGTATAAAGCTGTAATATAACCGCTGGACTTCTGTTGCTTACACTTCTTGATATAAATCCCAGTAATCTATTTGCCTTATTACGTACGCTTATGCATTGCTGTCTTGGTTTAAGGTTGCTGCTTACCATCACCCCTAAGTCCTTTTCGCAATCTGTATGGCTAAGTTCTACTTTATTTAACTTATAAGTGCTGGTTATGAACACTTCATTTATCTACATTGAACTGCATCTGCCACTTTCTGACTAAGAATTAAGTTTGTCTAAATCCTCCGGAAGTTCCCTGACATCTACGTTTGAATCAATTATCCTACCTATCTTCGTGTCGTTGGCGAATTTGCTCATATCACTAGTAATTCCCTCGTCAAGGTCATTGATATATATTATAAACAACAACGTGCCTAAGACTGATCCCTGTGGAACATCACTTGTTACAGATCCCCATTCGGATTTAACCCCATTAATGCACACTCTCTGCTTCCTGTTCGTGAGCCATGACTCGATCCATGACAACAATTTTCCCCCAATGCCATGAGCTGCAACTTTCTTTAACAGTCTCTGGTGTGGTACTCTATCAAAAGCCTTACTAAAATCTAAATAAACAATATCAAATTCTTTATCATGATCAACAGCCTCAAAAGCTTTACCGAAGAAAGTTAATAAATTAGTTAGGTAGGAACGGCCCCTCGTGAATCCATGCTGAGTATCATTAATCAAATTATTTTTATCCATATGGCTTCTTATAAAATAAGCTATAATGGACTCTAGTAATTTACCTACAATTGAGGTCAGGCTTATTGGGCGGTAATTTGACGGTAGTGACTTGTCCCCTGTTTTAAAAATAGGAATTACATTAGCCATCTTCCACATATCAGACACTACACCTGTTTGAAGAGATAAGTTAAAAATGCAAGTTAATGGTTCACAGAGTTCCATTTTGCATTCCTTAAGAACCCTTGCAAAAAGTTCATCAGGACCCGGCGATTTATTTTGTTTCAGTCGGTCTACTTGTTTCATAACCATTTCGCTAGTGACTGTGATATTACATAATTTATCTTCTTCTGGGCCTCTGTAAAAATTAATTACTGGAATATTATTAATGTCTTCCTGTGTGAAAACCGAGAGAAAATAATTATTAAAAATAGAGCACATATCATTCTCCTTGTCAGTAAGATGCCCAGTGTTATTTTTAAGGGGAACTATCTTATCTCTAACTTTTGTTCTGTAAACTTGGAAAACACTTTTGGGTTAGTTTTTGAATCCCTAGCTACTTTAATTTCATAGTCCCGTTTAGCTTTTCTTATCCCATTTTTAACATCCCTCTTTATGTCAGTATACTGATTTATAAGATGACCCTCACCTCTATTTATGCACCTATAAATTCCTTTCTTCTGCCCTAAAAGATATTTGAGTCATTTCTACTTGATCTAATTTCTTTATATGGGATAAATGTTCTTTGTACAGCCTGTATAGTGTTCAGAAAACTGTCATATTGATAGCTCTCTTCGTTACCCCAGTCCACAGATAATAAGTGTTCTCTAATCCCATTGTAATCTTCTAAGCGAAAATCTGGGACCGTTACCGAGTTATCCCTACTATCATACATCCATTCAATGTTAAGGGTAATTGATTTGTGGTCGCTTGTGCCGAGTTCCTCTGTAATTTCTAAATTATTAACAAGAGTTTCCTTGTTTGCCAGAACCAAGTCAAGTAGGTTATTTCCCTTTGTAGGTTCTGTCACAAACTGCTTCAAAAAACAATCCTGAACTACTTCTAAAAAGTCGTTAGATTCTAAATTCCCTGTCAAGAAATTCCAAATAATTTGACTAAAGTTAAAGTCCCGTAGAATTACTACGTTATCATGCCTTGTGGCCTTAACAATTTCCCCCCAAAGTAGTCTCCCTTGTTCCCTGTTTAAGTTTGGAGGACAATATATCACGCCTAAAATCAATTTTTCACACCCTCTGAAAATTCTATCCAGAGTCTGTATGTATTATTTCAGACTTTATACACGTTTTAATGCAACAATTTAAATTATCACGAACATAGAGTGCTACCCCACCCCCCTTCCCGATACTTCTGTCTACTTGGAACAATTTAAAACCCTGGATGTAACATTCAGCAGGCATGTCCCGATTTTTCATATTAAACCATGTCTCAGTTATTGCAAAAACATCAATATTACCCACACTAGCAACTAATCTCAACTCGTCCATCTTATTCCTAGCACTACGACTATTGGTGTAATATACCTTTAAAGACCCTCCTTTCTCTTTACCCTTCCTGCTCATTTCTGTTTTTCCACTATACCTATTACTGTCCTTGTCATCTAGTGCCACTGGCTTTCCAGTATCCACCTTATTCGGCCTATTACTAGTTCCCCTAGAACTCATAATATTACTACACTGGGACTTCACTGTTTTTCCCCCAAAATCCATACCACTATTTCTAGTTTAAAGCCCTAACAGCTCCCTCCACTGCAGTTGCCAGTGCCCCCACCCCAGACCTAGATAAGTGAACCCCATCCCTGGCATACATGTCATTTCTGCCATAGAAGAGGTCCCAGTTGTCTATGAATGTTACTGCCTTTTCCTTACAGTATTTGTCCAGCCAGCAATTGACACCAATTGCCCCGGACAACCATTCATTTCCAACTCCTCTCCTTGGCAAAATACCACATATGACAGGGTTCCCACCCTTCTTCCTAATTATGTCTATTGCTGACCTGTACCTGCTAGTCAGGTCCTCACTTCTACGTCTGCCAACATCGTTGCCTCCAGCACTGAGACAGATAATAGGATTGCTCCCATTACCTCTCATGATGTCGTCCAGACGGCTAACAGTATCCTTCATCCCAGCCCCAGGAAAGCAAACCCTCTGTCTCCTACTCCTATCCTTCAAACAGAAGACCCTATCCATATACCTAACCTGGCTATCCCCAACAACAACGTTTTTACCTTCCTTTGTGTCGTTCGTCGTGAAGTTCCCAGAAGTCGACTCACATTCATCAGGTAGCACAGAGAATCGGTTCGATGTTTCCACAATGTTCTCCTGGATCTTCGTCGTTTCTACTTCTCCATCCGTCCTCTTGATCCTTAACTTTGTCCCATGCATTCCAGCCACAGTACAGGTTCCTTTCTTGACTTGAGGATTCACAACAGGAGGATTACTACGAATCCTCTTGTTTTTCTCAGTCAGTCGCTGTATCTCAAGCTTAGCCACCCTAAGTTCTTCCTTCAGCTGCTGGTAAAGTAGCTCAAGAGAGGACATCTTGTTCAGATTCACAGAGAGCACACAAGACACGTCTTCACAGACCTTGGGTAGTTTCAAATTTAGGTTGGATAAATTCATGAATGAGAGGGGTTGGATTTGAGTAAATAGAATGACATGAAAATAAATAGACATGAGTAAAGAGAATTATCAAAGCTTATTTCATGGGTAGCATTGAAGATTGGGTTGAACAAATATTCTGTTAGTGGGATGGAATGTGAAGGACCTGCCTAGTATGGGCCAACAGGCCTGCTGCAGTGTTCCTCCTTTCTTATGTTCTTATTAGAGCCCTTTTGAAGTGGGATGTGTGGCATGCTAAGAGTATATTACATTTTATTCCCGACCAGCGAATCAGATGCCAAGGGTATAATGATTAGGGGCCCCCTCGTTATGCCAGCCAGTCACAAGGAAGCCCACCAAAGTTGTGAAGCAATATGGTACATGCGTGAATCAATACAGGCAGACTTACCTCCAAGTCTGGTCGAAGACGGTCGTCACTGTGCCTCTTGCTGGCACTGCCTTACTGTACGTATCCTCTGTAAATACTGAGCATATTGCTCGCTGTTTGAAGGAAATATGTAAGCATTTACTCTTGTCTTTCGCTGGTTCCTCGTTTCTGCCTTGGTTATCATTCTACAACCAGGTGTGCAGGCCACTAGACTACACCTGTGTTAGTAATATTGTTACACTCGTGTGTGTTGAGTGTGTACTGTGTGTGTGTTGAGTACTCAGTTGTTGTTGCAGGGGTCGAGTTACAGCTCCTGGCCTCGCCTCTTCACTGGTTGCTAATAGGTCACTCTTCCTGCTCCATGAGCTTTATCATACCTCTTCTTAAAGCTATGTATGGATCCTGCCTCCACTACATCCCTTCCCTGACATTTATGACTGAAGAAAAACTTCCTAACATCCCTGTGATTCAGGCGAGTCTTCAACTTCCAATTATGACCCCTTGTTGCGGTGTCCCATCTCTGTAACATCCTGTCTTACAGTCCAAGAAAACAGAATCTACAAACCTCTCTCTCTCTCGTCTTAATGCTGTCACCCTGTCATAGAACTCCAGTAGGTTTGTGACACAGGATTTCCCATCCCTGAAACCGTGTTGGCCGTCGTTAATAAGCTCATTCCTTTCTAGGTGTTCCACCACTCTTCTCCTGATAATCTTCTCCATGACTTTGCATACTATACATGTCAGTGACACTGGTCTGTAGATTAGTGCTTCGTGTTTGTCTCCTTTTTTAAAAATTGGGACTACATTTGCTGTCTTCCATACCTCAGGTAGTCGCCGTGTGTGTGTAATCACCTAGTTGTGGTTGCAGGGGTCGCATCACAGCTCCTGGCCCCGCCTCTTCACTGGACTACATTTGCTGTCTTCTACACCTCAGGTAGTCGCCCAGTGTGTGTAATCACCTAGTTGTGGTTGCAGGGGTCGATTCACAGCTCCTGGCCCCGCCTCTTCACTGGACTACATTTGCTGTCTTCCACACCTCAGGTAGTCGCCCTGTGTGTGTAATCACCTAGTTGTGGTTGCAGGGGTCGAGTCACAGCTCCTGGCCCGCCTCTTCACTGGCTGCTACTGTGTGTGAGTGAATGACCTACTAAGCTCTTGATCCTAGGATCGAACCACAGCACCAAAGATGGTGTTGCATGACTCCTACGGGTTTAGTGCTTCGTTAAGAATTAGAAATCTGCTTCCAAAAGTTTAAGATTCTTGAAAAAACATTACAACTGGTGAGCCAGGCAGATATTGTAGTTAGCAGGTGTTGTAGTGTTGCAGGTGTTGTAGTGTTGCTGGTGTTGTAGTGTTGGAGGTGTTGTAGTGTTGCAGGTGTTGTAGTGTTGCAGGTGTTGTAGTGTTTCAGATGTTGTAGCATTGCAGGTGTTTTAGTGTTGCAGGTGTTTCAGATGTAGTGTTGCATATGTTGTAGTGTTGCATATGTTGTAGTGTTGCATATGTTGTAGTGTTGCACGTGCTGTGGTGTTGCATGTGTAGCATTGCATGTGTTGCATATGTTGTAGTGTTGCATGTTGTAGTGTTGCACATGCTGTGGTGTTGCATGTGTAGCATTGCATGTGTTGCATATGTTGTAGTGTTGCAGGGTTTGTAGTGTTGCAGAATTGCAGGTGTTGCAGTTGTAGTGTTACTACACTGGTGTCATCTTTCTGATAGTCTGCAGTTGACTATCATAAAGCTGACAGTTGATAGATGTTTATGATCTATTGCCGTCTCAATATTATGATCATTAAGTGCTAAATCCATAAGGATTATACAGTGCTGTTCCCAATAGACAGAATCTATCACAAGGTCTAATAGATGGGGAAATGTGCCAGCAACACTCGTCTGCTGTCTATTGAGTAGGCTCACGAACTGACTCGAAGGATGTACTGGGGTAGGTCAAGTAGGCAGGCAGGCCTCCTGTCGCGACCAGGGAGCGCGCTAAAAATGTACGGGGAGCGCTGTGCCCAGAGACGAGCTCAACAGCTTACCAGAACATGCCTGGTTAGGTGAAATTGGCCCCAAGAAATGGACAAATTGGCACCCACCCTGCCCAAAATTGGCACAGGAATTCCTCCTGTTACGTTGCAACAGCGTGCAGGGTTTGAAGCCGATCCAAAGAAGCCTTCTCAAGTTATTGCACATCAAGGAATTTGCTTGACAAAGAAATAATTTTTTACAAAAGGGTAAATATCCCCCAATGAGAGTGAAATATATCCCCCCCCCGAGGGAAAATATCCCCTCACAAGGGGATATTCCTCTCATGACAAAATATCCCGAGGGGAGAAAATGCGCATTTTAGATGTGATCTAATTCCTCAGATCAAGAGCTTCATAGCCAGGAGAATAAAAACTCCAAATACAAAATAACATTTATTTCATTTATGAAATATCTGTCTCTGGAGACCAGATCTTTGTAGGGGGTAAGGTTTGATATGAGGAAGTGGAATGCACCTCCAGGCCCTTGGATGAAGATCCTCATTGTTCCTTGAAGGAATATATGTAGTGGAGTAGGAACAGTGGATAAGGTACTATAGGCCTGCTGCAGTAGGCTGGGCACCGCTATAGGCCTGCTGAAGTGGGCTGAGCAACACCATATTCCTCCTGCAGTAGGCTGGCCACCACTATAGGCCTGCTCCAGTAGACTGGCCACCACTATAGGCCTGCTGGCCTTCACGAATTTCGTTAAATTTCTCCACATACTGCTGGACTGTATCTTGTGGTGTATGAATGTCTTGGTAGTGAGCCTGTAACAATGATTATTATTATGTCCTGGTAGTAGGCCTATAACAATGATTATGTCCTGGTAGTAGGCCTATAACAATGATAATGTCCTGGTACTAGGCCTATAACAATTATTATGTCCTGGTAGTAGGCCTATAACAATGATTATGTCCTGGTAGTAGGCCTATAACAAATATAATTATGTCCTGGTAGTGGGTCTATAGCAATTATGATTATTATTATGTCCTGGTAGTAAGCCTATAACAATAATTATGATTATTATAATTATAATGTCCTGGTAGAGAGTCTGGAACAATCATTATGATTGTTTTTATGATTATTATATCTGGGAAGTGACTAAAATTATCATTATAACTATCATTATTATTATAATTATAAATATTTTCATTATACGTATATTTTTATTAACACATCGGCCGATTCCCACCAAGGCAGGGTGGCCCGAAAAAGAAAAACTTTCATCATCATTCACTCCATCACTGTCTTGCCAGAGTGGTGCTTTACACTACAGTTATAAAACTGCAACATTAACACCCCTTCTTCAGAGTGCCGGCACTGTACTCCCATCTCCAGGACTCAAGTCTGGCCTGCCGGTTTCCCTGAATCCCTTCATAAATATTACCCTGCTCACACTCCAACAGCACGTCAAGTCCTAAAAACCATTTGTCTCCATTCACTATCTAACACACTCATACATGCTTGCTGGAAGTCCAAGCCCCTCGCACACAAAACCACCTTTACCCCCTCCCTCCAACCTTTCCTAGGCCGACCCCTAGTCCTCTCTCCATGTCAGAACCACCTCAACAACCCCTCCTCAGCCCTCTGGAAAATACTTTTAGTAACTCCGCACCTCCTAATCTCCACGGTACGAATTCTCTGCATTATATTCACACCACACATTGCTCACAAACACATCTCCACTGCCTCCAGCCTTCTCCTTGTTGCAACATTCACCACCCATGCTTCACACCCATACAAGAGTGTTGGTATAGCTATACTCTCATACATTCCCCTCTTTGCTTCCATGGATAAAGTGTTTCGCCTCCACAAACTCCTCAGCTGACACGTCCACTCCTAAATATCTGAATACATTCACCTCCTCCATACTCTCTCCCTCCAATCTGATATCCAATCTTTCGTTACCTATTTCTTTTTATCCTCCTCACCTTACTCTTTCCTATATTCACTTTTAATTTCCTTCTTTTACACACCCTACCAATCTCATCCACCAACCTCTGCAACTTCTCTTCAGAATCTCCCAAAAGCACAGTGTCATCAGCAAAGAGCAACTGTGACAACTCTTCGTGTCATAATTATTATTAAAGTTGACACTGGTAAATACAACAGTAAGTGATGGTAATTATGTACCTGGAGGTAATTAGGTGGCGTAGGCTTGACACAGGAGCCCATAAATGACTGCATGAACTCCCTAATTAGGGACCAGCAGAGAGCAGGTGACACACACGGTAGGTACTCCACCTGGAACATAATTACTGTGGTAAGTACTACATCTGAAACATAATTACTGTGTTAGTTAAGTAGGTACTACACCTAACACATAATTACTGTGATAGTGAAGTAGGTACTACACCTGGAACATAATTATTGTGGTAGGTAAATAGGTACACCTGGAACATAATTTCTGTGGTAGGTAAGTAATTACTCAACCTGGAACATGCTGTGGTAGGTAAGCAGGAATTACACCTGGAATATCCTGTGGTAAGTAGCTACGACACCTGGAACATAAGTGATGTGGTAAGTAGGTACTAACCTGGAACACTACTATAGTAGATAAGCAGGTACTACACTTGGAACATAATTACTGTGGTAGTTAAGTAGATACTACACTTGAAACATAATTACTGTGGTAGATAAGTAGGCACTACACCTAGAAATTACTGTAGTAGGTAAGTAGGTACACCTAGAAATTAAATACTGTGGTAAGTAGGAACAATTGAAACAATTAGTGGTAGCCAAGTAGGTACTCAACCTGGAACATAATTACTGTGGTAAGTAGGTATTATACCCGGAACATAATTACTGTGGTAAGTAGGTACTACACATGAAACATACTGTTGTAGGCAATTAGGTACTACACCTGGAACATAATTACTGTGGTAAGTTGGTACTACACCTTGAACATACTGTGTTAGGTATGTATGTACTACACCTAGAACACAACTACTGTGGAAGGTAAGTAGGTACTACACCTAGAAATAAATTACTGTGATAGGTAAGTAGGTACTACAACTGGAACATAATTACTGTGGTAGGTAAGTAGGTACACCTAGAAATTAATTACTGTGATATGTAAGTAGGTACTACAACTGGAACATAACTACTGTGGTAGGAAAGTAGGTACCAGAAATTAATTACTGTGGTAGGTAAGTAGGTACCAGAAATTAATTACTGTGGTAGGTAAGTAGGTACCAGAAATTAATTACTGTGATAGGTAAGTAGGTACCACAACTGGAACATAATTACTGTGGTAGGTAAGTAGGTACTACAACTGGAACATAATTACTGTGGTAGGTAAGTAGGTATTACACCTAGACCTTAATTACTGTGGAAGGCAAGTAGGTACTACACCCGGAACACAGTACCACTCATGTACGTACCTCCACCAGGATACCCTTGTAGTGGCCACTCATGGAGACAGTGCCAATCTTCACGAGGAAATCCCCCAATTCGTACTTAGCGCCTTTGGACTCGATCTTCAAGTTCTTCTTGGACTGGTACATGTGGTCCAGTCTGCTCAGCATTAAGTCGAAGAGGAAGTCTGCTGACAGTGTCACCTGTCACCAACATAATAATAATAATAATAATAATAATAATAATAAATAATAATGGGAAATAAACACAAATGCGATATATGATCCCTTGTTGACTAAGATTTGTCCACACGTATACTCTGCTCAGATCCACCTGAGTAGAGTCCATGAAAATCAGGGGTGAATGTTTGGTAGGTTGGATCTGAGACGAACCTGCGAGGGACGGGGGTGAATGTTTGGTAGGTTGGATCTGAGACGAACCTGCGAGGGACGGGGGTGAATGTTGGGTAGGTTGGATCTGAGACGAACCTGCGAGGGACGGGGGTGAATGTTTGGTAGGTTGGATCTGAGACGAACCTGCAAGGGACGGGGGTGAATGTTGGGTAGGTTGGATCTGAGACGAACCTGCGAGGGTCGGGGGTGAATGTTGTGTAGGTTGGATCTGAGACGAACCTGCGAGGGTCGGGGGTGAATGTTGTGTAGGTTGGATCTGAGACGAACCTGCGAGGGTCGGGGTGAATGTTGTGTAGGTTGGATCTGAGACGAACCTGCGAGGGACGGGGTGAATGTTTGGTAGGTTGGATCTGAGACGAACCTGCGAGGGTCGGGGGTGAATGTTGGGTAGGTTGTATCTGAGACGAACCTGCGAGGGTCGGGGGTGAATGTTGGGTAGGTTGGATCTGAGACGAACCTGCGAGGGACGGGGGTGAATGTTGGGTAGGTTGGATCTGAGACGAACCTGCGAGGGACGGGGGTGAATGTTTGGTAGGTTGGATCTGAGACGAACCTGCGAGGGTCGGGGGTGAATGTTGGGTAGGTTGTATATGAGACGAACCTGCGAGGGTCGGGGGTGAATGTTTGGTAGGTTGTATCTGAGACGAACCTGCGAGGGTCGGGGTGAATGTTAGGTAGGTTGTATCTGAGACGAACCTGCGAGGGTCGGGGGTGAATGTTAGGTAGGTTGTATCTGAGACGAACCTGCGAGGGTCGGGGGTGAATGTTGGGTAGGTTGTATCTGAGACGAACCTGCGAGGGTCGGGGGTGAATGTTTGGTAGGTTGTATCTGAGACGAACCTGCGAGGGTCGGGGGTGAATGTTGGGTAGGTTGGATCTGAGACGAACCTGCAAGGGTCGGGGTGAATGTTGGGTAGGTTGGATCTGAGACGAACCTGCGAGGGTCGGGGGTGAATGTTTGGTAGGTTGGATCTGAGACGAACCTGCGAGGGACGGGGTGAATGTTTGGTAGGTTGGATCTGAGACGAACCTGCGAGGGTCGGGGGTAGAATGTTTGGTAGGTTGTATCTGAGACGAACCTGCGAGGGTCGGGGGTGAATGTTTGGTAGGTTGTATCTGAGACGAACCTGCGAGGGTCGGGGGTGAATGTTTGGTAGGTTGTATCTGAGACGAACCTGCGAGGGTCGGGGGTGAATGTTTGGTAGGTTGGATCTGAGACAAACCTGCAAGGGACGGGGGTGAATGTTGGGTAGGTTGGATCTGAGACGAACCTGCGAGGGACGGGGGTGAATGTTGGGTAGGTTGGATCTGAGACGAACCTGCGAGGGTCGGGGTGAATGTTGGGTAGGTTGGATCTGAGACGAACCTGCGAGGGAAGGGGTGAATGTTGGGTAGGTTGTATCTGAGACGAACCTGCGAGGGTCGGGGTGAATGTTGGGTAGGTTGGATCTGAGACGAACCTGCGAGGGTCGGGGTGAATGTTGGGTAGGTTGGATCTGAGACGAACCTGCAAGGGTCGGGGGTGAATGTTGGGTAGGTTGGATCTGAGACGAACCTGCGAGGGTCGGGGGTGAATGTTGGGTAGGTTGGATCTGAGACGAACCTGCAAGGGTCGGGGGTGAATGTTGGGTAGGTTGGATCTGAGACGAACCTGCGAGGGTCGGGGGTGAATGTTGGGTAGGTTGTATCTGAGACGAACCTGCGAGGGTCGGGGGTGAATGTTGGGTAGGTTGGATCTGAGACGAACCTGCAAGGGTCGGGGGTGAATGTTGGGTAGGTTGGATCTGAGACGAACCTGCAAGCGTCGGGGGTGAATGTTGGGTTGTATAACGTAGAAATTTGCTAGCAAAGGGTTCAGCTATGTTGTAAAAGCCATTGTTCTAGTTGAAACTGTTAGATATACAATTGTTAGAAATACAATCGTTAGATATACAATTGTTAGATACACAAATAAGTGATGATTGTATCTTCTTCCCTGGCAACGAGTCTTGCATCTCTGTAGTTAATTAAACGGTATACCTGGAGGGGTGTTCCGGGGGTCTCTGCCCCCTGCTGCCCAGTCCATAACTAGGCCACGTAGTGAGTCAGGACCTGATCTACCAGGCTGCTACTGCTGGCCGCACGTAAACCAACGTAGGAACCACAGCCCGGCTGCTCAGGTACTGACTCTACGTTCCTGTCCAGGTCTTGGAGCTGAACCTAGAAACTGCTTAAATCGTCCGTCCTGCTTGCGTACTGGTGTTCCGAAATGCGTGTTTGGAGGTCCCTCGATGTCTCGCCCACGTATAATTACTCGCAATCATTGCAAGGTATTAAATAAATAGGTTAGGTTAGATTAAGTTAGGTTAGGTTAGGTTGGGTGACGTTATGTTAGGTTGGATTAGGTTATGTTATGTTAGGTTAGGTTGGGTTACGTTATATGTTAGGTTATGTTAGGTTAGGTTAGGTTGGGTTAGGCTAAGGTTTAGTTTAGGTTAGGTTAGGTCAGGTTAGGATTAGGTTAGGTTAAAGTTTAGTTTAGGTTTAGGTTAGGTTATGATAGGATAGGATAGGTTAGAATAGGTTAGGTTAGGATAGGCTATCACAAGAAAATATCACGCAAGGTGACCTGGGCTGCAGGTCATTAGTCTGTACCTGGACCAGGCTTGCCTGCTGCTAGCAGCTTGCCTGGTCAAGAAGGTTGTTAGTGCCAGCATCAAGGGTACAAAACAATACCTGTTTAGTACAGGTGTCCAGGGAACAATACCCATTTAGTACAGGTGTCCAGAGAACAATACCCTTTAGTACAGGTGTCCAGAGTACAATACCTGTTTAGTACAGGTGTCTAGTATACAATACCTGTTTAGTAAGGGTGTCTAGGATACAATACCTGTTTCGTACCGGTGTCTAGGATACAATACCTGTTTCATACCGGTGTCTAGGATACAATACCTGTTTAGTACCGGTGTCTAGAATACAATACCTGTTTCGTACCGATGTTTAGGATACAATACCTGTTTAGTACAGGTGTCTAGGATACAATACCTGTTTAGTACCGGTGTCTAGGATACAATACCTGTTTAGTACCGGTGTCTAGGATAGCGTAGGTGGTGGTTGGCGTCTCACTGTTGTGTACAATATGCATCTTGCGTACTCCACCACCTCCACCTGCAACACAGGTAAAACATCTGTTAGGTGACACAAACACGTGAAAAACACGTTAGATGACACACACACACACACTTGTTACATGACATAAGCAGACCAAAAATACCTGTTACATGACACAAGCAGACCAAAAACACCTGTTACATGACACAAACACTGATAAAACACCTACTAGATGACACAAACACTGATAAAACACCTGTTACATGACACAAACACAATAAACACCTGCTAGATGACACAAACACTGGTATAACACCTGCTAGGTGACAAACATGTGATAAACAGATGTTTGATGTAACACTCGATGAGTAAGGAATGTGTAAGGTATGGGTAAGGAAATGGGTAGGAAATGCATAGAGAATGGGTGAGGAATGGGTAGGGAATGGAGAAGGAATGGGTAAGGAAATGAGTAGGGAATGGGTAAGGAAATAGGTAAGGAATGGGTAAGAAATGGTAAGAGGAATAGGTGAAGAATGGGTAAGGAATGGGTAAGGAAATAGGTAAGGAATGGGTAAGAAATGGTAAGAGGAATGGGTGAAGAATGGGTAGGGAACGGGTAAGGAATGTGTAAGGGAATTGACACAGAAATGGGTAGGGAATGGATAAGGATTGAGTGAAGAATGGGTGAAGAATGGGTAAGGAAATGGGTAGGGAATGGGTAAGGAAATGGGAAATTAATGGGTGAAGAATGGGAAGGAAATGGGTGAGGAATGGGGAGGAGTGGGTAGGGAATGGGGAGGGATGGGTAGGAATGGATAGAGAATGGGAAGGGAAATGGGTGAGGAATGAGCAAGGAATGGGTAAGGAATTTGTAGGAATGGGTAGGGATTGGGTGAGGAATGGGTGAGAAAATTGGTAAGGCGTGGGTAGAGCAGTAATTAATGTGAACAGGTGAGAGACAACACAGCAGATAGTAATGAAGCTGAGCTGAGCACATCAAATCCCATAGGACCTAGAAAACCAGGTAGAAAGCAGCCGTAGGCCTGGGGGCTCACCAAGGCTCAGTACTAGGCCTCTAGCTATCCTTAACCCTTTACCAGGCCATGCATCAAATTTGAGACACTGCAACATTTGCAACCTATATTCTGATAATATAAGCAATTCTAAGACATATTTATTTGTGTTCATTTTTCAAGTTTATTTATTTTAGGCGCCTCTAAAATACCCTCTATGGCAGAATCAAATATGAGGCACACCTGGCCTGGTAAAGGGTTAAAACAGCCTACAGGCAGACCTGGACACTGTGAGAAGGCTGAGGCAAGTGGCGGCTGGAGTTCAAGCCAAGCAACAATAGGGTCTTGATAGAGGTCGTGGAGGAGAGTGAACAAGAGAGAGAGATGCTGGTGTCAACATGACACCCAACATATCACTGGGGTGGATAACAAGAACCTTCAAAACACTGCTGGTACGTTGCGAGCAAGTGCTAACAAGTTTAACACTGTTGTGTGTTCATGGTACCATGGTACGACTAGTCAAACTTGTACCAGCAACTAGCAGCAACAACCTAGTCAACCAGGGCTGAACACAATGGACTAACTGACATCAGATATGGGGTAATTCCTCTGTGGTCAACCCCCTTCAAAGGTTTATTGACAACCAATTGACAGGTTTATCGGGAGTTGACTACTCCCAGACGTGTGGCCTGCCTTCACACACCAGACCAGTCACCTGGGGTTTAAAGTCTATTTACTACACCGGGATCATTAAAACTGGTTGGTTAGTGGGGTTAAAGTATACTACACTACCAATCAAAAATACTCTAGTACCTAAATTAGTAATTCATGTAAACTATCAGTGTATATACACTGATATATACACCTCCCAGTGTATACACACTGAGATATACACCTCTTAGTGTATATACACTGGGATAAACACCTCTCAGTATATATATACTTAGATATACACCACCCAGTGTATATACCCTGAGATATACACCACCCAGTGTATATACCCTGAGATATACACCTCCCACTGAAAGGATGGATAATGAGAACCTTCAAAACTAGGGATCCCAAGCCAATGATGACACTCTTCAAATCGCTTGTTCTCTCTAGGCTGGAATACTGCTGTACACTAACTGCCCCCTTCAAGTCAGGTGAAATTGCAGACCTGAAGAATGCACAGAGAACTTTCATGGTGCATATAAGTACCATAAAGCACCTAAATTACTGGGAATGGTTGAAGTCACTTGACCTGTACTCCCTGGAACGCAGGCGAGAAAGAAACATGATAATACACACTTGAAAAATCCCAAGAGGGATTAGTACCAAATTTTCACACGGAAATCACTCCCTATGAAAGCAAAAGACTTGGCAGGAGATGCAACATTCCCCCAATGAAAAGCAGGGGTGCCACGAGTACACTGAGGGACAACACAATAAGTGTCAGAGGCCCAAGACTATTCAACTGCCTAACAGAATAACATAAGAGGGATTACCAATAGACCCCAGGCTGCCTTCAAGACCCCTGGTTGTCTTCAAGACCCCTGGCTGTCTCCAAGACCCCTGGTTGTCTCCAAGACACCTGGTTTTCTTCAAGACCCCTGGTTGTCCTCAAGACCCCTGGTTGTCTTCAAGACCCCTAGCTGTCTTCAAAACCCCTGGCTGTCTTCAAGACCCCTGGTTGTCTTCAAGATCCCTGGCTGTCTTCAAGACCCCTGGTTGGCATCAAGACCCCTGGTTGTCTTCAAGATCCCTGGCTGTCTTCAAGACCCCTGGTTTTGTCTCCAAGACACCTGGTTTTATTCAAGACCCCTGGTTGTCTTCAAGACCCCTGGTTGTCTTCAAGACCCCTAGCTGTCTTCAAAACCCCTGGCTGTCTTCAAGATCCCTGTCTGTCTTCAAGACCCCTGGTTGTCTTCAAGATCCCTGGCTGTCTTCAAGACCCCTGGTTGTCTTCAAGACCCCTGGTTGTCTTCAAGACCCCTGTCTGTCTTCAAGACCCCTGGTTGTCTCCAAGACCCCTGGTTGTCTCCAAGACCCCTGGTTGTCTTCAAGACCCCTGGTTGTCTTCAAGACCCCTGGTTGTCTTCAAGACCCCTGGTTGTCTTCAAGACCCGTTTCTGTCTTCAAGATCCCTGTCTGTCTTCAAGATCCCTGTCTGTCTTCAAGACCCCTGGTTGTCTTCAAGACCCCTGGTTGTCTTCAAGATCCCTGGCTGTCTTCAAGACTCCTGGTTGTCTTCAAGACCCCTGGTTGTCTTCAAGATCCCTGGTTGTCTTCAAGACCCCTGGCTGTCTTCAGGACCCCTGGCTGTCTTCAAGATCCCTGTCTGTCTTCAAGATCCCTGGTTGTCTTCAAGATCCCTGGTTGTCTTCAAGATCCCTGGTTGTCTTCAAGATCCCTGTCTGTCTTCAAGATCCCTGGTTGTCTTCAAGATCCCTGGCTGTCTTCAAGACCCCTGGTCGTCTTTAAGACCCCTAGCTGTCTTCAAGATCCCTGGCTGTCTTCAAGATCCCTGTCTGTCTTCAAGCTCCCTGTCTGTCTTCAAGACCCTGGTTGTCTTTAAGACCCCTGGCTGTCTTCAAGATCCCTGGCTGTCTTCAAGATCCCTGGCTGTCTTCAAGATCCCTGGCTGTCTTCAAGACCCCTGGTTGTCTTCAAGACCCCTGGCTGTCTTCAAGATCCCTGGCTGTCTTCAAGATCCCTGGCTGTCTTCAAGATCCCTGGCTGTCTTCAATATCCCTTGCTGTCTTCAAGATCCCTGTCTGTCTTCAAGAGAGAGCTGGACAGACACCTAAAGTCAGCACCTGACCAGCCGGGCTGTGGTTACTACGTTGGTTTACGTGCGGCCAGCAGTAACAGCCTGGTTGATCAGGTCCTGATCTACCATGAGGCCTGGTCATGGACCTGGCCGTGGGGGCGTTCACCCCTGGAACTCCCTCCAGGAATACAGTGAGATATACACGTCTCAGTGTATATACACTAAGATATACACCTGAGTGAGAGAGAGAGAGAGAGAGAGAGAGAGAGAGAGAGAGAGAGAGAGAGAGAGAGAGAGAGAGAGTACTCTAAAATCTATTGATTCAGTCAGGACCTGCAATGACCCTGACGCAACCCACCAAACCCACCCACCCAACCCACTCACCCAAAAATTCACATTATCAGGTTTTGAAAAACATCGGACATGCCAGAATGAACCACATGGTAATGTAAGAACGTTAGTGTGGGTGTGTGGGTTAGTGTGGGTGTGGGTTAGTATGGGTGTGTGGGTTAGTGTGGGTGTGTGGGTTAGTATACGTGTGTGAGTTAGTGTGGGTGTGGGGGTTAGTATGGGTTAGTTACCATTTGGGTGTGTGGGTTAGTGTGGGTGTGTGTTAGTATGGATGTGTGGGTTAGTATGGGTGTATGAGTTAGTATGGGTGTGTATGGGTGTGTGGGTTAGTATGGGTGTGTGGGTTGGTATGGGTGTGTGGGTTAGTGTGGATGTGTGGGTTAGTATAGGTGTGTGGATTAGTATGGGTACTCACCTAGTTGTACTCACCTAGTTGTGGTTGCAGGGGTCGAGTCAAAGCTCCTGGCCCCGCCTCTTCACTGGCCGCTACTGGGTCACTCTCCCTGCGCCATAAGCTTTATCATACCTCTGCTTAAAGCTATGTATAGAGCCTGCATCCACTACATCGCTTCCTAAACTATTCCACTTCCCGACAACTCTGTGACTGAAGAAATACTTCCTAACATCTCTGTGATTCATCTGAGTCTTCAACTTCCATCTGTGTCCCCTTGTTGTTGTGTCCCATCTCTGGAACATTCTGTCTCTGTCCACTTTGTCAATTCCTCTCAGTATCTTATATGTTGTTATCATGTCTCCCCTATCTCTCCTGTCCTCCAGTGTCGTCAGGTCGATTTCCCTTAACCTCCCCTCGTAGGACATACCCCTTAGCTCCGGGACTAGTCTTGTTGCAAACCTTTGCACTTTCTCGAGCTTCTTCACATGCTTGGCTAGGTGTGGGTTCCAAACTGGTGCTGCATACTCCAATATGGGCCTAACGTCACAGTGTACAGGGTCCTGAACGATTCTTTATTAAGATGTCGGAATGCTGTTCTTAGGTTTGCTAGGCGCCCATATGCTGCAGCAGTTATTTGGTTGATGTGCGCCTCAGGAGATGTGTCTGGTGTTATACTCACCCCAAGATCTTTTTCCTTGATTGAGGTTTGCAGTCTCTGGCCCCCTAGGCTGTACTCCGTCTGCGGTCTTCTTTGCCCTTCCCCAATCTTCATGACTTTGCACTTGGTGGGGTTGAACTCCAGGAGCCAGTTGCTGGACCAGGCTTGCAGGCTGTCCAGATCCCTTTGTAGTTCTGCCTGGTCCTCGTGGGTCCTGTGGGTTAGTATGGGTGTGTGGGTTAGTATGGGTGTGTGGGTTAGTATAGGTGTGTGGGTAAGTATGGGTGTGTGGGTTAGTATGGGTGTGTGGGTTAGTATGAGTGTGTGGGTTAGTATGGTTGTGTGGGTTAGTATGGTTGTGTGGGTTAGTATGGGTGTGTGGGTTAGTATGGGTGTAGGTTAGTATAGGTGTGTGGGTTAGTATTGGTGTGTGGGTTAGTATGGGTGTGTGGGTTAGTATGGGTGTGTGGGTTAGTATGGGTGTGTGGGTTAGTATGGGTGTGTGGGTTAGTATGGGTGTGTGGGTTAGTATGGGTGTGTGGGTTAGTATGGGTGTGTGGGTTAGTATGGGTGTGTGGGTTAGTATAGGTGTGTGGGTTAGTATAGGTGTGTGGGTTAGTATGGGTGTGTGGGTTAGTATAAGTGTGGGTTAGTATGGGTGTGTGGGTTAGTATGGGTGTGTGGGTTAGTATGGGTGTGTGGGTTAGTATGGGTGTGTGGGTTAGTATGGGTGTGTGGGTTAGTATGGGTGTGTGGGTTAGTTTGGGTATGGATTAGTATGGATGTGTGGGTTAGTATGGGTGTATGAGTTAGTATGGGTGTGAGGGTGTGTGGGTTAGTTTGGGTGTGGGTTAGTATGGGTGTGTGGGTTAGTATGGGTGTGTGGGTTAGTATGGGTGTGGGTTAGTATAGGTGTATGGGTTAGCATGGGTGTGGGTTAGTATAGGTGTGTGGGTTAGTATGGGTGTATAGGTGTGTGGGTTAGTATGGGTGTGTGGGTTAGTTTGGGTGTGGGTTAGTTTAGATGTGGGTTAGTTTGGGTGTGGGTTAGTATGGGTGTGTGGGTTAGTTTGGGTGTGGGTTAGTTTAGATGTGGGTTAGTTTGGGTGTGGGTTAGTTTGGGTGTGTGTTAGTATGGGTGTGGGTTTGTATGGGTGTGGGTTAGTATGGGTGTGGGTTTGTATGGGTGTGGGTTAGTATGGGTGTGTGGGTTAGTTTAGGCATGAGTTAGTATGGGTGTGTGGGTTAGTGTGGGAGTGGGTTAGTATGGGTGTGTGGGTTAGTATGGGTGTGGATTATTATCGGTATGTGGGTTAGTATGGGTGTGGATTAGTATGGGTGTGTGGGTTAGTATAGGTGTGTGGGTTAGTATAGGTGTGTGGGTTAGTTTGGGTATGGGTTAGTATGGGTGTGTGGGTTAGTGTGGGTTAGTTTGGGTGTGGGTTAGTATAGGAGTGTGGGTTAGTATAGGTGTGTGGGTTAGTATAAGTGTGGGTTAGTATGGGTTAGTTTGGGTATGGGTGTGTGGGTTAGTATAGGTTAGTTAGGGTGTGGGTTAGTTTGGGTGTGGGTTAGTGTGCGTTAGTTTGGATGTGGGTTATTATGGGTGTGTGGGTTAGTATGGGTGTGGGTTAGTATGGGTGTGTGGGTTAATTTGGGCATGGGTTAGTATGGGTGTGTGGGTTAGTATGGGTGTGTGGGTTAGTATAGTTGTGTGGGCTAGTATGGGTGTGTGGGTTAGTATGGGTGTGTGGGTTAGTATGGGTGTGTGGGTTAGAATGGGTGTGTGGGTTATTATGGGTGTGTGGGTTAGTATAGGTGTGTGGGTTAGTATGGGTGTGTGGGTTAGTATGGGTGTGTGGGTTAGTTTGAGTGTGGGTTAGTATGGGTGTGTGGGTTAGTATGGGTGTGTGGGTTAGTATATGTGTGTGGGTTAGTATAGCGTGTGGGTTAGTATGGGTGTGTGGGATAGTTTGGGTGTGGGTTAGTTTGGGTATGGGTTAGTATAGGTGTGTGGGTTAGTTTGGGTGTGGGTTAGTTTGGGTGTGGGTTAGTATGGGTGTGTGGGTTAGTATGGGTGTATGGATTATTGGTGTATAGGTTAATATGGGTGTGTGGGTTAGTATGTGAGGGTTAGTATAGGTGTGTGGGTTAGTTTGGGTGTGTGGGTTAGTTTGGGTGTGTGGGTTGTTTAGGTGTGGGTTAGTTTGGGTGTGTGGGTTAGGGTTTTGGGGGTGTGGGTTAGGTTGGGTGTGTGGGTTAGTTTGGGTGTGTGGGTTAGTTTGGGTGTGGGTTAGTATGGGTGTGTGGGTTAGTATTGGTGTGTGGGTTAGTATGGGTGTGGGGGTTAGTATGGGTGTGTGGGTTAGTATGGGTGTGTGGGTTAGTATGGGTGTGGGTTAGTATGGGTGTGTGATTTAGTAGATTGTGTGGGTTAGTATTTTGTGTGGGTTAGTATGGGTGTGTGGGTTAGTATGGGTGTGTGGGGTTGTAGGGTGTGTGGGTTAGTATGGGTGTGTGGGTTAGTATGGGTGTGTGGGTTGTATGGGTGTGTGGGTTAGTATGGGGTGTGTGGGTTAGTATGGGTGTGTGGGTTAGTTTGGGTATGGATTAGTATGGATGTGTGGGTTAGTATGGGTGTATGAGTTAGTATGGGTGTGAGGGTGTGTGGGTTAGTTTGGGTGTGGGTTAGTATGGGTGTGTGGGTTAGTATAAGTGTGTGGGTTAGTATGGGGTGGGTTAGTATGGGTGTGGATTAGTTTAAGGCAGGTTAGTATGAGTGTGTGGGTTAGTGTGGAGGGAGGGGTTAGTATGGGTGTGTGGGTTAGTATGGGTGTGGATTATTATCTATGTGGGTTAGTATGGTGTGGATTAGTATAGGTGTGTGGGTTAGTATAGGTGTGTGGGTTAGTATGGGTGTGGGTTAGTTTGGGTGTGGGTTAGTTTAGATGTGGGTTAGTTTGGGTGTGGGTTAGTTTGGGTGTGTGTTAGTATGGGTGTGGGTTTGTATGGGTGTGGGTTAGTATGGGTGTGTGGGTTAGTTTAGGCATGAGTTAGTATGGGTGTGTGGGTTAGTGTGGGAGTGGGTTAGTATGGGTGTGTGGGTTAGTATGGGTGTGGATTATTATCGGTATGTGGGTTAGTATGGGTGTGGATTAGTATGGGTGTGTGGGTTAGTATAGGTGTGTGGGTTAGTATGGGTGTGTGGGTTAGTTTGGGTATGGGTTAGTATGGGTGTGTGGGTTAGTGTGGGTTAGTTTGGGTGTGGGTTAGTATAGGAGTGTGGGTTAGTATGGGTGTGTGGGTTAGTATGGGTTAGTTTGGGTATGGGTGTGTGGGTTAGTATAGGTGTGTAGGTTAGTTAGGGTGTGGGTTAGTTTGGGTGTGGGTTAGTGTGCGATAGTTTGGATGTGGGTTATTATGGGTGTGTGGGTTAGTATGGGTGTGGGTTAGTATGGGTGTGTGGGTTAATTTGGGCATGGGTTAGTATTGGTGTCTGGGTTAGTATGGGTGTGTGGGTTAGTATAGTTGTGTGGGCTAGTATGGGTGTGTGGGTTAGTATGGGTGTGTGGGTTAGTATGGGTGTGTGGGTTAGAATAGGTGTGTGGGTTATTATGGGTGTGTGGGTTAGTATAGGTGTGTGGGTTAGTATGGGTGTGTGGGTTAGTATGGGTGTGTGGGTTAGTTTGAGTGTGGATTAGTATAGGTGTGTGGGTTAGTATAGGTGTGTGGGTTAGTATATGTGTGTGGGTTAGTATAGCGTGTGGGTTAGTATGGGTGTGTGGGATAGTTTGGGTGTGGGATAGTTTGGGTATGGGTTAGTATAGGTGTGTGGGTTAGTTTGGGTGTGGGTTAGTTTGGGTGTGGGTTAGTATGGGTGTGTGGGTTAGTATGGGTGTATGGATTATTGGTGTATAGGTTAATATGGGTGTGTGGGTTAGTATGTGAGGGTTAGTATAGGTGTGTGGGTTAGTTTGGGTGTGTGGGTTAGTTTAGGTGTTAGTTAGTTTGGGTGTGTGGGTTAGTTTGGGTGTGTGGGTTAGTTTGGGTGTGTGGGTTAGTTTGGGTGTGTGGGTTAGTTTGGGTGTGGGTTAGTATGGGTGTGTGGGTTAGTATTGGTGTGTGAGTTAGTATGGGTGTGGGGTTAGTATGGGTGTGTGGGTTAGTTTAGGCATGAGTTAGTATGGGTGTGTGGGTTAGTGTGGGAGTGGGTTAGTATGGGTGTGTGGGTTAGAATTTGGGGGTGGTTATTATCGGTATGTGGGTTAGTATGGGTGTGGATTAGTATAGGTGTGTGGGTTAGTATAGGTGTGTGGGTTAGTATGGGTGTGGGTTAGTTTGGGTGTGGGTTAGTTTAGATGTGGGTTAGTTTGGGTGTGGGTTAGTTTGGGTGTGTGTTAGTATGGGTGTGGGTTTGTATGGGTGTGGGTTGTATGGGTTTTGTGGGTTAGTTTGGGGATGAGTTAGTATGGGTGTGTGGGTTAGGGAGTGGGTTAGTATGGGTGTGTGGAAGTAGGTGTGGTTATTATCGGTTGTGGGTTGGTATGGGTGTGGATTAGTATGGGTGTGTGGGTTGGGATAGGTGTGGGGTTGGTATGGGTGTTGGGTTATTTTTTGGGGATGGGTTGGTATGGTTGTGGGTTGTGGGTGGGGTTTGGGGGTGGGTTAGTATAGGGTGGGTTTGGGTTGTTGTTGGGTTGTTGGGTTGGGTTGGGTATGGGTGTGTGGGTTAGTATGATGTGTGGGTTGGGTTTGGGTGTGGGTTGGTTTGGGTGTGGGTTGTTGCGATAGTTTGGATGGGGTTTTTTTATGGGGGGTTTGGGGTTTAAAGGGGGGTGGGTTAGTATGGGTGTGGGGGTTTAAATTTTGGGGAGGGGGTTAAATTTGGGTTTTGGGGGTTGGGAGGGGGGTGGGGAGTTAGTATAGTTGTGGGCTGGGATGGGTGGGGGGTTTTTAAGTATGGGGGTTTGGGGGGGAAGTTGGGGGTGTGGGTTAGAAAGGTGTGTGGGTTATTTTGGGTGTGTGGGTTAAATTAGGTTTTGTGGGTTAGTATGGGTGTGTGGGTTAGTATGGGTGGGGGTTGGGTTTTAGTGTGGTTTTGAAAAGGGGTGTGGGTTAAAATAGGTGTGGGTTAATATATGTGTGTGGGGGTTGGGATGGGGGTGGGTTAGTATGGGTGTGTGGGTTTGTTTGGGTGTGGGGTTTGTTTGGGTATGGGTTAGTATAGGTGTGGGGGTTGGTTTGGGGGGTGGGGTTGGGTTTTGGGGGTGGGTTAAATTTTGGTTGTGGGTTAGTTTTGGGGTTTGTTGGGTTTGGGTTTTTGGTGGGTTTTGGGTTTAAGGGGTTTTTGTGGGTTAGTATGTGACGGGTTTGTAAATTTTGGGGTTTTTGTTTGGGTGTGTGGTTATTTGGGGTGGGGGGGTTTTTTTTGGGGGGGGGTTGGTTTTGGGGGTGGGGTTTTTGTTTGGGTGTGGGGGTTGGGATGGGTGTGGGGGTTTGTATTGGTGTGGGGGTTAGTATGGGTGTGGGGTTAGTATGGGTGTGGGGGTTTGTATGGGTGTGTGGGTTAGTATAGGTGTGGGGGTTTGTATGGGTGTGTGGGTTAGTATGGGTGTGTGGGGTTGTTGGGTGGGGGTTTTGTATGGGTGTGTGGGTTAGTATGGGTGTGTGGGTTAGTATGGGGGTGTGGGTTATTTTTTGGGTGTGTGGGTTAGTATGGGTGTGGGGGGGTTTGTATAGGTGTGTGGGTTAGTAGGGGGTGTGGGTTAGTTTTGGGGGTGGGGGAAATTTGGGTATGGATTAGTATGGATGTGTGGGTTAAAAAAGGGGGAAAAGGGGGTATGGGTGTGGGGGTGTGTGGGTTGGTTTGGGTGGGGTTTTTGTATGGGTGTGTGGGTTAAATATGGGGGTGTGGGTTTGTATGGGGGGGTTAGTAGGTGAAGGCCGTGGGGGTAGGTTAGTATGGGTTGGGGTTTAAAGGGTGTATAGGTGTGTGGGGGTTTGTATGGGTGTGTGGGGGTTGGGGTTTTGGGGGGGGGTTAGTTTAGATGGGGTTGGGTTTTGGGGGGGGGTTAGTATGGGTGTGGGTTGGCGGGTGTGGGTTAGTTTAGATGTGGGTTAGTTTGGGTGTGGGTTGGGATGGGTGTGGGGGTTGGGTTTTGGGGGGGGGTTAGTTTGATGTGGGTTAGTTTGGGTGTGGGTTTTTTGGGGGGTGTGTTATTGGGGGGGGGTTTTGGGGGGGGATTATTGGGTTTTGTGGGTTAGTTTAAGGGAGTTATTTTGGGGGGTGTGGGTTGGGGTGGGGGGGGTTTAAAATATGGGTTTTGGAAATTGGGGTGTGGTTATTATGGGTATGGGGGGTTATTTTGGGGGGGTTAGTTTGGGGGTTGGGGTTTTTAAAAAATGTGGGTTAGTATAGGTGGGGGTTAAAATTTTGGGGGTGTTTAGTTTGGGTAGGGGGTTTTGTATGGGTGTGTGGGGTTAGTGTGGGTTATTTTTGGGTTGGGTTAAAGGGGGGGTGGGTTAGTATGGGTGTGTGGGTTAGTATGGGTGTGGGTTAGTATGGGTTATTTGGGGGATGGGTGTGGGGGTTTGTATAGGTGTGGGGGTTGGGGGAGTTTGGGGTTTGGGGGGGAGGGTTGGTTTGGGAAAATTGGGTTTTGGGTGGGGGATTTGGGTGTGTGGGTTAAATATGGGGGAATTAAAAATGGGGGTGGGTTAAAATTTGGGCAGGAAAATTAAATAGGGGGGTGTGGGTTGGGATGGGTGTGGGTTAAATAGGGGTTGGGGCAAATATGGGTGTGTGGGTTGGTATGGGTGTGTGGGTTAGTATGGGTTTTGGGTTAGTATGGGTGTGTGGGGTTTTAAAAGGGTGGGGGGTTGGGTTGGGGGTGTGGGTTTGTATGGGTGTGGGGGGTTGGGATGGGTGTGTGGGTTAGTTTGAGTGGGGAGTTGGGATGGGTGTGTGGGTTAGTATGGGTGTGTGGGGGAATATGTGTGGGGGGTTAGTATGGCGTGTGGGTTAGTATGGGTGTGGGGGATAGTTTGGGTGGGGAGTTTTTGGGATTTGGGGATGGGTGTGTGGGTTAAAATATGGGTGTGTGGGTTATTTTTGGGGGTGGGTTAGTTTGGGTGTGGGTTGTATGGGTGTGGGTTAGTATGGGTGTATGGTTTTGGTTTTGAGTTAGGGGGGTGTGGGTTTGGGATGGGGGTGTGAGTTAGTTAAAGGGGTGGGGTTAAATTTGGGTGTGGGGTTTTGTGGGTTGGTTTGGGTGTGTGGGTTGGGTTTTGGGGGGGGGTTATTTGGGGGGTGTGGGTTGGTTTGGGTGTGGGGGTTATTTGGGGTTTTGGGGGGGATTTTTGGGGGGGGAGTTAGTAGGGGGGTGGGGGATTTGTATTGGTTGTGGGTTAGTATGGGTGTGGGGTTGGGTTTGGGGGTGGGGTTTTTGTATGGGTGTTTTGGGTTAGTTTTGGGGGTTTTGGGATTTGGGGGTGGGGGTTGGGTTTTGGGGGTGGGTTGGGATGGGGGTGTGGGTTAGTATGGGGTGTGGGTTGGGATGGGGGTGGGTTAGTATGGGTGTGTGGGGTTTAAAAAGGGGGGTGGGGGGGTTTGGGGTGGGGGTGTGTTTTTTTGGTTGGGGTTAGGTTGGGTGTGTGGGTTGTTTTATGGGGGGTTTAAAAAGTATGGGTGTATGGGTTAAAAATGGGTGTGGGGTTAGTATGGGTGTGGGGTTTTTATGGGTGTGTGGGGTTAGTATGGTTTTGGGGGGTTAAAATGGGTTTTGGTGATTAAAATATGGGTGTGGGGTTAGTATGGGGTGTGGGTTTTTTTGGGTGAAGGTTGGTATGGGTGTGTGGGTTAGTTTGGGTGTGGGTTAGTAAGGGTTGTGGGTTGGTATGGGTGGGGGGGTTATTGGGTGTGTGGGTTGGTGGGGGTTTTTGGGGTTAGGTGGGGTGTGGGGGGTTGAAATTTGGGGGGGGTTAAGTATGGGTTTGGGGGTTGGGGTTTGGGTGGGGGTTTTTGGGGGGGTGTGGGTGAAGAATCCCAAAGTCTGGTTTCAGTGGATGAATTTGCAAAGTGTCGGGGAAAAAAGACTTTTTAAACACCCCCCAGCATACAAAGTGTGGGGAAAAAGACTTTCCCCAACAGCCCCCAAAACAAAAAAGTGTCAGGGGACAAAGACTGTTCCAACCCCCCCCCCAGCATCAAAGTGTGGGGGACAAAGCTGTTCAACAGCCCCCAAAACAAAGGATTGCCAATAGATTCCTAGCTGTCTTTGAAACTGGACAGATATTGTATCTGCCCCAAAAGGTGTGCAAAATTGGGGGCATACCATTTGACTTTAAAACCGGGGTCAGGCCCTGGTTCATGGGGCCCCGGTCATGGCCCCCGGCCTGACAGCTGGAAAAAACCCCCCGGGGGGGGTTTCAGTGAGGATTTTGGGGTTGATTGCCTGTTTGGTAGTTTTGGAGCCCCCCCGGATCCTTTTTTTAATTTTTTAAAACAATCATGTCCCCAAAAGCCCCTTTTTAGATGAAACCCTCCTTGATTTCCTAAGACTACCATAAGGGTTTTACAGTGGGTTTGCATCTTGGGTTACCCCAATAGATTTCCCCCCAAAAAATTTTGGGGGGGGTATGTACATGTTGTTTAAAAAGACTACCTACATAAAAAGGCACAGTGGGATAAACTCTTTGGGCCCCCCAAAATACCTACATCGGGCCCCGGGGGGGTATGACATTTTTTATTACCACAATGACTCCCCACATAAAGGGGCCCAGTGGGAAATTTTTCGTTGATTACCACAATAGACCCCACCTCAAAGGTCGGGGGGGAATTTACATGTTGTTACCCAAAACTTTTTCATCAAGGTCACAGTGGGATATTCATCGGTTTTCCCCAATAGACAAACCCCATCAAGGTCACGGGGGATATTAAAAACCGGCGGAAAAATTTAGGGTTCTGTCTCCCAGCACCTGTGTTAAAAACTTGTTAGTCAAAGTGAAAACGCCCGTTAGGGCCCCCGGGCCCCCAAATGTTAAAATTTTAAACTCAAAACCCCTTTGAAAAAGGGAAATTGGAACTTTTTGAATGTTAATCCGAACTACTGCCAAATGCCCCCGCGAGAGGGGGGAGAGTAAGTCACTTCCCCTGTGGACATTATAGTGTCACAGTCGAAAGTAAACATGCCACTGTCTGGGGCCGGGGCTTACCGGGGGGGGCGAAGTTTGTGTCACACGACAGTGGTTCCCCTTTTCTAGCAGCAAGGTACTTCCAGTGTGAGCATGGGGTATTGGGGAAAGTGAACCCCCCCTGTCTAAACAAGGTATTAAAAATAAGAACATAAAAAAAGGGGGGAAACTGCGGGGGGCCTACTGGCCCATACTTAAACAGGTCCATGTTAAAACCAACCAACCAACAAAACTATTTGTCCAACCCATCCCCAGCCAAACAAAAACAAACCGACAACCCCCCCCCCCCCCAACCATTTGCAAGTCCCCCTTTAAAAACCCAAACCCCCTCCCCCAACCCCCCCCCTCCCCCTTCCTCAAAACAACACAGAAAAAGGGGAAACGCCAAAACCAATTCCACACAGGGTCCCCCTCAAACCCCAAAACCCAAACCCACAAACAAAACTCCCCCCAACCCCCCCATATCCATGGAATATGCTTTGATAATCAGGGGGCTATAAAAAAAGGGTTTTAAGGGGGTGAAACACCTGGTCCATCACACCATGGGGCCCAAGGGGCCCCAAAAAGGCCTTCCCGGGGCCGAATGAGCCAGGCCCTGGTCCATCACCAAGGGGGCTGAGGGGGGCCCAAAAAACCCGGTCCATCACCGGGGGGCTGGGGAGCCAAAGCACCTGGTCCTTCACCCCCGGGGAAATGAATGAGCCAAAAAAAGGGCCCTTTACCAGGGCTGGGGGCCGAAGCCCCCCCGGTCCATCACCAAGGAGGATTTAAAACAAACTCAATTCTTTTGGCAGGGGAAAAAGTGGGCAAAATGAAAAGGGGGTGGGGTAGTGTCCCCAGTCGACAGTGAACATGCCACTGTCTTTTGGGCCGGGGCTTACCAAAAGTGGGCAATGAAAAAGTAACGGGGGAAGTGAACTCCCTGCCAGCAGCAAGGTACCTTAATGTGAACGTAGTTAAAAGTCACAGTGAAAGTGAAAACCACTGTCCAGCAACAAAAATTTCCCGGGGGGTGGGCAGAGTATGGTGTCACAAAAAATAACATCCACTGTCTAGCAAGAAATTCCGTGTGAGCAGTAGTATAGTGTCACAGTCGAAAGTGAACATGCCACTGTCACCAAAATACTTACCGGGGGGGGGGGGGAGTATAGTGTCACGGTGAAAATTTAACTCCCTGTCTAGCAGCAAAAGGACTTACCTGTGTGAGCAGTAGTAGGGGCACGGAGGGGGAGACATGCCACCTATCAGAAAAGGCCCCAGTGTGGGCAGTAGTATAGTAAGTGCCCAATCGACAGTGAACATCCCCACTGTGTGGCATCAGGGGCCTTCCCCCCTTTGGAATTTCTCTTTTTTTAAAAACCCCCCTGAAGGGGAAAGGGGGGGGGAAATTTGTAACCTGTTAACGGGGGATTAACAGCAGTTGAAACTCTTTTTTAATTGGGGGGGTGAGAGAGGCTTGGTTTTGGTTAAATAGGTGTTGGGTTACTGTTGTAAGTGGCATCATGGGCAGTAAGTAGGTACTGGGGGTCAGATAACTGTTTTGGTTTTTATGGGCATAAAAAAAGGACCTCGGTATGGGGTGACTCTTTGGGATCATGGGCAGAAAAGGGGGGATTTTTGGTTTAGCTGACTTTTTTGGGAAACCCTGGGCGGGGAATATCCAGGGTGTTGGTGAGTGTTTAAGTGGTATTTCCCTAGGGTACCAGGGTGTTGACAGTCATGGGTGGCTTACTGGAGGGGGGGACCAGTGTGTTAACAGTATTGTGGGTGGCATCCTGGGCGGGGGGAGACTGCTCAAAACCCCCTTTGGGGGGCACAGCGCCTGGTTAGGGGACAGGAGACTTCAGTTTAACCCCCGGCCCCGAGGACAAGCCCCCTTTTCTCGGAAAAAAAACCCCTTTTTCCCAAACACTAAAAAAATTTAAAAAAATTTTCCTAAAAAAAGGGGAAAAGGGAAAAATTTCATAAATAGAAAACTGCCCCTTAAGGGCAGACTACAACATATTTAAAAACCCCATAAAAAAATTTTTAAAACCCCATTAGATCCCTAAAATAAGCGCTATGATGACCTGGTGCTTCTAGACACCTGGCTTAAGCAAGACACATAACACACACTTGGGGATAAAAGCCTTTCCCAATCTTGGTCAAATGGGGGGGTGATTGTCATCTCTCTACAAGGGGACAGATGAATATGGTGACTAAAATTTTTCAAAATTTCCTGCAGAAAACCTCAGTGCCCCTTCACAGTTGGTGCAATCAGTCTACAGGACACCTCATACTAATATCTCAAACTTGCTACTAAGAAAACCCTAAAAATAACAACAAGAAAGCAAACATTACACCACTTTGGGGGATGAACCAGGAACCCCCCGTTGACTTCATTACCAGTATAAAAATTCATTTCCCTTACCAGCTGTAACTAAACCAACAAGGTTAACAAGAGATGGTGCAACCACAACTATATATGGACCAATATATTAGCTCCCCTTAAATCTGGGATAATCCGTCACTACCCCCCCTACCTCATAACAAACAAAGCTAAAAAAATATATAAGCTTAAATCTCCATGACGAGATATCAAAACCCCCTACAACACCTAGTTCCACTGCTGGAACACAGACTTCCCTACAGCACCTAGTTCCACTGACTGGAACACAGACTTCCCACACACCTGTTCCCCTGATGGAACACAGACTTCCCTACAGCACATGGGTTTCCCCTGACTGGAACACAGACTTCCCTACAGCACCTAGTTCCCTGTGGAACCGACTTCCCTAAAATGTTCCACTGACTGGAACACAGACTTCCCCCAAAAACCCAGTACCAATGCTGGAACACAGAATTTACCAAAAAAGGGCGTTGGCGAATGGGGGGAAATTTTTTTAAAACATACAAAGCCTTTTCAACAAACACTGTCCCATAATATGGGGTTTCCCTGTAACAAACACACCCCAGACCCCTAGATAAAAAACATCATTACGAAAAACAGTTAGATGGGGGAACAAAGAACATTCTGAAAATTGTATGTCAGGCCTTACCAAACTTAAGTCCAAACAAATATATTTTGTAGTAGATTCAGTGTAAGAGGAAGACCTGGAAAACACATCTGGGGCTCAAAACTGACCAAAACCACTCATGTCCTAAATCAAACGAACCACATCTCCAGCCTATAGACACAGAAAATTAAATTTTTTCTCTACTATAAAGGGCAAGTCTAGCTAACAAAATCCCAAATACTAATACCCAGGGAGTGTTACTTGGACAGAAACTTTTCAACATCTATCGATCCAACCCAGCCAAGAAATCACCCTCAAACTTCTTGTCCCAAATGGGCCCCCTGAAGTCACCCTCAACATCTATCTTGCTCCAACTGGCCACTGAGTCACCCCCAACTCTTCTTGCCCCAAATGAGCCCACTGAAATCACCCTCAACATCATCTTTCCAACTGGCCCATGAAGTCACCCTCCATTATCTTGTAGCCAGGCCCCCCCGAAGTCACCCTCAACATCTATCTTGCTCCAACCGAGCCCACTGAAGTCACCCTCAACATCTATCTTGCTCCAACTGAGCCACTGAAGTCACCCTCAACATCTATCTTGCCCCCAAATGGGCCCCCTGAAGTCACCCTCAACATCTATTTTTGCTCCAACGGGGCCCCCCTAAAATCACCTCAACATTTATATTGCCCCCACCGGGGCCCCCGAAGTCCCCCTCAACATCTATCTTCCTCCAACTGGGGCCCCCACTGAAGTCACCCTCAACATCTATCTTGCCCCAACTGAGCCCACGGGAAATCACCCTCAACATCTATCTTGCCCCAAACCCGGGCCACAAGCCCACCCTCAACATCTATCTTTCTCCCCCGACCCCCAAGTCACCCTCAACATCTATCTTGCTCCCAGGCCCACTGAAGTCACCCTCAACATCTATCTTGCTCCAACCGGGCCCCACTGAAGTCACCCTCAACATCATCTTGCTCCAACTGGGGGCCCACTAAATCACCCCCCCAACATCTATCTTGCCCCAAACGGGGGCCCCCTGAAGTCACCCTCAACTCTATCTTCCCCCCCTGACCCCCCGGGAGTCACCCCCCAACATTTATCTTGCTCCAAAAAAAACCCACTGAAGTCACCCTCAACATCTATCTTGCCCCAACCAGGCCCACAAGTCCCCCTCAACATCTATCTTGCTCCAACTGAGCCACTGAAGTCACCCTCAACATCTATCTTGCCCCAAAAGGGGCCCCCTGAATCACCCTCAACATCTATCTTGCCCCCAAATGGCCCACAAGTCCCCCCCAAACATTTTTTCCCCCAACTGGGCCCAGGGAAGTCACCCTCAACATCTATCTTGCTCAACCGGGGCCCACTAAATCACCCTAAACATCTATCTTGCTCCAGGGGCCCACTGAAGTCACCCTCAACATCTATCTTGCTCCAAGGCCCACTGAAGTCACCCTAAACATCTATCTTGCTCCAACCGGGGGCCCATAAATCCCCCTAACATTTTCTTGCCCCAACCGAGCCCACGGGAATCACCCTCAACATATATCTTGCCCCAACTGACCCCACTGAAGTCACCCTCATTGTTAATTATGAAAAACAAGCCCAGGAAATTTAGCTAAAACGGCGGCTCATGCCCTTTTAAGGGGCACGTCGTAAGTTCCCCAGTCTTCTAATAACGTGATCATATTCCCCTATAATCTCCTTGCCCCATAATTCCCTATCGCATTTGCTTTGTTTCGAAAGGTGAAGTCCAGGATCCTTTTAATTCATGGTATAACTTAACAAATCTTTTATGACAGTTGTATTGTCCTCGAGCAAAGATTTGTTAAGTTTACCATGGTAAAAAAATTTTAAATTTTCCCCTACAACTAAAAACGCCTTGATTTTGGGAACAAATTTTAATAATTAGTTTTGGGTTTGAAAATTTTCCCTCTTACTAAAGTACCAACATTACTGTTCAACAAATCACTAGAAAAAAGCAGTTACCCAACATTACTCAAGACAGCAAGAGTTCTCCAATACACAAAGGTGGGGCCCCAAATGACGTAAATAACTTTTAGGCCCATCCCAACTTACCATTTTTTATCCCAAAAAATTTGGAAAAATAATAGACAAAGTTATATTCCTTTTTCAGCATCACACAATATTCCAACCCAAACTATAACATTCCCGGGTTAATCTTTTTGGGAAAAACTCAATGTGCTTAAAAAGGGCCCAAAATCTGGAAATTTCCCCCTGAGATCTGCCCCCAAACTTCTTTATCTCCATCATCTTCAAAACTACCTCAAAACAACACCCTTCCCAACATATCCTAACAATTAAATATGTGTTAAAAAATGCTAAAAAAAAATTTTCAAACACAAATGTTAAAAACTATATATTATTAATTTGTTACGTGAATCATAATTCAACTTCAAATGGATAATTGTCTTTGTTTATTCTCTTCCTTTAAAACCTTCGTATACCCTTAAGTGGGGGAAAATCAGCGCTGCGGGTTTCCCGAGGGTAATGCCTGCTGTATCTTGGTCCGACCCCCCTCTGACCTGCATAAATTTTCCCCATTATGTGATAAAAACGTAGAAATACGTGCTTAAATGTATCCCTCAAACCTCATGTACGTATATAAAACTAAAACATTATTATGATAAGGGAAACTTGCCCCAAAAAACTCTGCATAACCACGGAAAAAGGGTTTCTACAGGCGCACATAAATTAGTTGATAAATCAGTCAATTGCCCAAATTTAGGTGTCCCAATCCCAGATACCCAAGTGTTGCCCCGTGTGTGTAAAATTTTTCAACCACTAAAAAAACTCATCTCTCTGTACAAACGTTTGATCCCGTGGGAAAAAAAAACTTTTGTAAATATGAAAAGAAAAGGAAGACTTCACAAGATTTAGTAAATTTCAATTTTTTTTTTTCTTTTAAGGGGCTTTTGATCAAGGGATTGGTGTTACGTTCCTCTTCCTCGGATCAAAGTTGATGGCGCCTGGTGGATGGTGTTTTGGTGCCAGTGTGCTTGGGACTGCAGTAGTGCCACTAGTGTCTTGAGCACCCCCCACACACACACGCACACAAAATCACACACCTAAGGCGCACATTCCAAATAACTGCTGTAGAAAAGGGGCGCCTGGCAAACCTGAGAAGCATTTTGCCCTTTAAGTGTACGTCAGCCCGACACCGTGTCTCAGAACTGTACCCCCGTGTGCTCAGACACTGTACACCGTGTCGTGACACTGTACACCTTCGTCAGACACTGTACACCGTGTAGGGGACACTTACACCGTGTCGTCAGACACTTACCCCGTGCGTCGACACTGTACCCTTTCGTCGGACACTTACCGTGTCGTCGAACTGTACACCGTGCGTCAGACATTACACCTTCGTCAACACTGTACACCGTGTACGTCGACATTTACCGTGTGTAAACTGTACACCGTGTACGTCGAACTGTACACCGTGTACGTCGGACACTGTACACCGTCGTCAACACTGTACACCGTGTCGTAACCTGTAACCTGTCGTGAAACTGTACACCGTGTACGTCGAACTGTACCCGTGGTCGACACTGTACCCGTGTACGTCAGACACTGTACACCGTGTACGTCAGCCCTGTACACCGTGTATCAGACACTGTACACCGTGTACGTCGACCTGTCACCGTTCGTCAGACACTGTACACCGTGTACGTCGAACTGTACCCGTGTACGTCGAACGTACACCGTGCGTCAAAACCCTGTATCCCGTGTACGTCAGACACTACACCGTGTACGTCAGACACTGTACCCGTGTACGTCAGACACACCCGTGTACGTCGACACTGTACACCGTGTACGTCAGCCCTGACACCGCGTCATCAATATTGGGTATGCAGCACCAGTTTGGAATCGACACCTGCCAAGCACGTCAGGAAATTAGAAAAGTGAAAAGGTTTGAAACAAGACTGCCCCGGGCTAAGGGTATGTCCTCGGAGAGGGGTTTAAAGGGGAAATCGACCGACGCCCCTGGGGACAGGAGATGGAAAAATATGATAATGCGTTAAAAAACTGGGGGAAATTTACAAGGTGGAAACAGAATGCTGCCTAAACTGCTTTTCTGGGATAAACCCTGTTAATGCTGGCCTACCTGCTGATGCTGCCGTGCACTGTTTTATTTACTGCTGTTCTTTTATCTTTACATGTTTTTTTTTCTGTTTTTCTCTGTTCTTTTTTCTTACCTTTTTTATCTGCCGTCCTCTGTATGCTTCTACCTTTTGTTCTGCCGTCACCGTATCTGCTGTTCTTCTCACTCTGTTTCTGTTGTATCTGCCGTCTGCGATCTGTTGTATTTCCGTCCTGCTGTATCTGCCCCCTCTTATGGGGTTGTATCTGCCTACTCTGTTCTGCCTTTCAGTTATCTTCCGTACACTGCTTTTGGGGTTGTTCTTTTACCTCTTTACCTGGTATGCTTGTATAACGTATTGTTTTTATCTGGGAAACCCCAAAGCTGTATTTGTAGGGCCCTATTTGTTTCGCCGTATTTCTTAACGGTTTAAACCCGTTACCCGCGTCCCCGCTTTGCTGTCTCCTGCTGTCTGTCGTCCCGCTGTCTTCGTCCTGCGTATCTGTCTCCTTGTATGCTTCGTCCTGCTGTATCTGTCGTCCCGCTGTATCTGTCGTCCCTTTTATCTGCGGCACTCTGTATGTGTTGTTACTGCGTCCCTTATCTGCGTCCTGGAAACTTCGTCATGCATGTGTTGATCTGCCGTCACTGCTGTATCTGCGTCCTGCTGTTCTGTCGTCCTGCTGTTTGTTCCCTGCTGTTCTTCGTCCTGCTGTATCTTTTCCTGCTGCTGTCTAAATGCTGTATGCTGTCGTCACTGCTGTTGCCTGTACTGTTTGCATGACAGCCCATGCTGTCTGCCAAGTTCATTTTGCGCCATGCTTGTGCTGCCCTCTTTGGCCTATCCCACCCCCCCCCCCCCCCCCCCCCCCCCCCCCCCCCCCCCCCCCCCCCCCCCCCCCCCCCCCCCCCCCCCCCCCCCCCCCCCCCCACTGACTTCACGCCCGCGCCCACGCTGTTTCTCAGTCACGTGCTCAGCCTTGCCAGCATGTTCTGCTGTTGTTCACTCAGCACAATATTTCCCGCACTTCAGAGGTGGTTCGTGGTGATTTCCCAGTGTGAGCATGTCTCCTTGTGTGTTGTGGGTGGGGAGGTAGGCACGCGTCCTGTTTACCATCACACCCCCCCTAGTGTCGCCCACACTCCCCCCCAATCACTTCCTCTCTGCTGTTGTCGGAAATTTTCCCTTTTAATTCTTGCCCGGCTGTGTACCAGTGTGAGGGCCCCTCGCCCGTGGATCTACAAGCCACATGGACCTACAAGCCACGTGGATCACGCCACATGGATCTACAAGCCACGTGGATCTACAAGCCATGTGGATCCCCAACCAGTGGATCAGCAAGTCACTGTAGTGGTCTGCGCCGCATCACCCCTGCGTCATGATGCTGCCCGCTCCACTGCGTCACCCCGGTTTCCTGACCCAGGCGTCACCACGTGCGCCTGACGTCTCGCGATGTCACCCCATGACATCCATCAGGCGCCCCACCTGACATCACCCATATGACCCCCGGGGTGTTTCTATTTTCCCAAGTGATCATTTTATTTTCATTATTGTCGAGAAGTTTGAGAAAGATATAATTCAGTGTTCATTAATTATTTCTCTCAGTTTTCCCTCAAATGTTCAAGTATTGCTTAGTGACTTTTTTATACAAAAAAGCATCTGAAGCCATGTTGTACCACATGTGTATTTTTGTGTGCAGTTTCTCGTGTGTCCTATGTAGCACCTGTGTGTTACTTTGTCACCCGGTGTGACCCGCGCCCCTTGCTTGACAGCTGACATTTGTCAGTCCAGGCGTCAGTTAGGGGCGTTTGGCGCCCTGTACAGAAAGCTCTTATTGTTCCCCCTCATAGATGCCTTTGCTGAACCCTTCCCGGACGATTCCCCCCATCGAGACCGTTCCACTTCACCCCCCTAGACCGTCAGTCCAGTTTTGCAGATGACCAGTTTGGGAACTCTTACACTGCCCTCTGCTGTAACTTCTACAGTCGAGAGATGTCACTCGCCAAGCCACATTTAAAACCTGTCGGCATGGGACTTCAGCCTCGTGTCCAGCTTCAGTGAGCAGCCTGCACGAAGATGATGTCACTTTACTGCTAGCCCCTCACTGCATTTGGTGTTCTTTACGACCTCCAGATGTTTCCCCGGGTCATCCCTGTCACGACTCCTCCACACTCGCCAGCAGCGACAGTCCCAAATGGGGAAAATGTCTGGTCGCTTGCCAGTCCTGTCCTGTTGCGACTACGGGTGACGCCTCACTCGAGGGCACCAGCAGGTTTTGCCCCAGGTTGAGTGACCCCTGCAGTGACTACTACGATGTCTGCTTCACCCCCAAAGGGGGGGCCGTCCCTGTTCGCACAGCTCAGCCGCAGCTATGTCCCCCGTGTTGCAGTATTTTCCCAAAAAGCGGGAAAGGTGTGCAGTGCTGCATTGGCCCCACTGCCTTAGACCACGAAGTACACGGTTTTTTTTCCCCCTCTGGAGAAAGTTTTTTATCTATGTCTATATGTTTATGTATATATGTATTTTTTTTTCGTGTTCTGTGACCTGTTCTTGCGAGAGGCCCCCAATTTTTTTTACTGCCATTCATAGTCGGGACGACCATGGGTGCTTTTGGCCGGGTGTAGGCAGCCTGTACTGTTTCATAGACAGCCCATGCTGTCTGCCAGTAAGTTCATTTTTTGCGTCATGCTTGTGCTGCCCTCTGTGGCCCCTATCCCCCGTCACTTTGCTCCACTTGTTCCTCTGACTTGGCGCCCAGACAACCTCAGACAACAGGCCTCCCTCTCTCTCTCGGAGGCAAAACCCGCCGGGCCATGGCCACAAACACGCACCTGTGAACTCGCACCTTATTACAAATAAATAAGAAGCCTCCCAAGCCTTATCATTGCATTCCCCCTTCCGAACCTCCCAAATTTTGTTATACTGCTGTATCTTGTCACTTCTTATCTGTCGTCATCTGTATGCCCGCCAAAGCTGTCGTCACTGCTGTATGCTGCCGGGGGACTGCTGTATGCCCCGCCTAAATCTTTTTATCTGTCATTCATGCTGTATGCTGTGGGACACCCGTATCTGTCGTACGGGTTAGCTTAAAAGGGGACACTGCTGTATGCTGTGGGGCACCTGTATGCTGTGTCACTGCTGTATGCTGCTGCCCGTTATGCTACCTGATGTATACTGCTGTACATTTTTTTTTATCTGTCAAATCTGCATACTGTTTTATAAAATGTATACTGCTGTATGCCGGGGGAAAACTACATCTGTTGTATTTTGTGTATCTGCTGTATCCTGTTGTATACTGCTGTATCTGTTGAATACTGTTGTATCTGTTGAATACTGCTGTTATTCTTTTTATCATCAATCCCCTCCATCACTGTCTTGAAAAGGGGTGCTTTACACTACATTTTTTAAAAAAATGAAAAATTAACACCCCCCCTTCGGGGGGAACCTTTTCTTCCCTCCCCGGACTCAAGTCCGGCCCCCGGGTTTTTCTGAACCCCCTTTATAAATGTTTTTGCTCCCCCCAAACCCCGCACGTCAAGTTTTAAAAAAACCCTTTTTTCTCCATTCCTCCTATCAAAAGCCCCACACATGCTTGCTGGAAGTCCCAACCCCTTGCACAAAAAACCTCCTTTCCCCCCTCCCCCCAAAACCTTTTCCCCCGGGCCCCCCCCCCCGCCCCCTCCACCCCGATTTTCCTCTCGAAGTCATTCTGTCTCTTTCCCCTTTCTCTCATGCCCCAACCACCTCAAAAACCCCCCCCTCAGCCCCTCTGGATAATATTTTTTGGGAATCCAGCACCTCCCCCCAATTTTCCCCAAAACCCCCCAAATTTTCTGCATTATATTCCCCCCACACATTGACCTCAGAAGACATCCCCCCCCCCCAATTTTTTCCTCATTGCCCCATTCATCACCCATGCTTCACACCCATATAAGAGTGTTTTAACTATCTCTCATACATTTTCCCCCCCTTTTTTCCCCTGAACAAAAAACTTTGTCTCCCCAGACTCCCCTGCTCCACTCCCCCCTTTTTCCCCTCATCAATTCTTTTGATTCACCTCATCCTTCATAGACCCCTATGCGACATGTCCCCCCCAAATATCTGAATACATTCACCTCCTCCATACTCTCTCCCTCCAATCTGATATCCCAAACTTTTGTCACCTAATCTTTTTGTTATCCTCATTACCTTATTTTCCCATATTCCCTTTCCCAAATTTTTTTCTTTTACACACCCCACCAAATTCATCCACCAACCTCTGCAACTTTCCCTTCCCGAATCTCCCAAAACACCCCGTGTCATCAGCAAAAAACAACCCGACACCTCCACTTTGTTTTTCTATCTTTTAACCCCCACCCCTTTGGGGCCAAAATCACATTCACTTCTCTTAAAAACCCCATCTATAAATATATTGAACAACCAGGGGACATCCCATCCTTGTCTAAGACCCCTTTTTCTGGGGGAAAAAGTCCCCCCCCTCCTACCCCTCTAACCCCGAACCTCCCATCATCATAAAAAAATTTTCCTGCTTTCAGTAACCTACCTCCCATTCCATACACCTGCAACATCTGCCACATTGCCCCCTATCCCACCTATCATACGCCTTTTTCCCAAAACCATAAATGCCACAAAAAAAACCCCTTTACTCTTATCCAAATATTGTTCACCTATATGTTTTTTTAAAAAACTTGGGCTACACACCCCCACCTTTCCTAAAGCCCTTGTTCATCTACTATCCTGCTTTTTTTCTCTTAATTCTTTCAATAATAACTCTACCATACCCTTTAACAGGCACTTTAACAGGGCTTATTCCCCATAATTTTTGCACTCTCTTTTATTTTTGCCTTTTTAACCAAAAGGAAAAATAAAGCTCTCTGCCAATCCCCAGGTTTTCTTATCTTCCATACATTTATTAAATGGGAACCCAAACCCCTCCCCCAAATATATCCCCATCTTTTAACATTTCTATCTTTATCCCATCAATCCCAATTTACCCCTTTATTCTACCCCCTGCCTCAAGGGAACCCCCACACTCACAACTGGCTCTTCCACACTCCTACAAGATGTTGTTCCTCCTTGCACTATACACGAAATCCACAGCTTCCCTGTCTTCATCAACATTTAACAACTCCTCAAAATATTCCCTCCATCTTCCCGATACCTCTAACTCTCCATTTAATAACTCTCCTTCCTATTTTTAACTGTCAAATCCATTTGTTCCTAGGCTTCCTTGACTTATTAATCTCACTCCAAAACTTTTTCTTATTTTCAACAAAAATTTGTTGATAACATCTCACCACTCTCTCATTTGCTCTCTTTTTACATTGCTTCACCACTCTCTTAACCTCTCTTTTTCTCTCCATATACTCTTCCCTCCTTGCATCACTTCTCTTTGAAAAACCCCCCATATACTCTCTTTTACATCATCATTCCAAATCGCTCTTTTTTTCCCCCCCACCCACTGCCTGTAACCACAACCTGCTGAACACTCTAATTTACTTTTTTAAATTCCCCCATACATCTTGCCCCCTTTCCCTACACTCTCACTAACCCATCTTCCCCCAATAGTTTATTTTCTTCCCCTAACTGCCTCCTTTTTTAGTTTATAAACCTTCACCTCTCTTTTCCTGCTTCTTTTTTCCCTTTTATCCCATCTCCCTTTTTCTCCCATTTATAACAAAAAAGTGATCTGATATATCTTGGCCCCTCTATAAACATGTCATCCTAAAGTCTACTCAACAGTCTTTTATCTACCAATCGTATTAACAAACTCTGTCATTTTCCCCTACATCATATCTTGTATACTTTTTATCCTCTTTTTCTTAAAATATGTATTACCTATAACTAAACCCCTTTCTATAAAAGTTAATCAAAGGGCTCCCATTATCATTTATACCTGGCCCCCCAAAATTTCCTACCACCCTTTTCTGTTTCTCCTCTTTAGCTTTTACCCCCCCACCACAATTACTCCCCCACTTGGTTCAAAGTTCCTATCATTGCTTTATCTAAAAATCTCCCCTCTCCTGTACCTCCTCTTTCTCCAGGTGCATACACTTATTGTGTATACTGTTGAATATTTGCATACTGCTGTATTTGTTGTATCAGCTGTTTAAAACAGTATATTTTTCTGATGTAAACTTTTTAATACTTTTTTACACTGTTGTATAATGTTGTATACAAATATAAACTGCTTTGAACCTGGTATAAACAGTTTTGAACGTATACAGCAGTGTACACTACACTTTTAAAAAAAATGGCTTAATTCTAAAAACCCCCCAAAAAAAACTTATTTTCTGAAGACCCCCAAAAATAGGCTTACTTTCCCCCAAAAACCCCAAAAAATGGGCATTTTCCCCCAAGACCCCCCCAAAATGGCTTATGTTCCCAAACCCCCCCCAAAAATGGCTTACATTCAAAAAAAACAAAATATTATGTTAAAGACTCCCAAAATAGGCTTATGTTCCCAAGACTCCCCCAAAATAGGTTTTTTTTCCCCAAGACCCCCCCAAAATAGGCTTATGTTCTAAACCCCCCCAAAATAGGCTTACCCAAACCCCCCCCAAAATAGGCTTATTTTCCCCAAGTTCCCAAAATAGGTTTATTTTCCCCAAGACTCCCCAAAAAGGCTTATGTTCTCAAACTCTCCTCAAAATAGGCTTATGATCTGAAACTCCCCCAAAATAGGCTTATGTTCCCAAGCCCCCCAAAATAGGCTGTTCCCAAAATAGGCTTATGTTGAAAACCCCCCAAAAATAGGCAGTTGCCAAGACCCCCCCAAAAAAACATGTTCCCAAAGGGTCTCCCAAAATGGGGGTAGTCTTGGGTGGGTTAAAAACCCCAAGCTACACAGGTGCCCCTCAACAGTTAGGTTCCTGAGCTGGATTAAGATAAACTGAAGGTCTTATGGAAAATTAATTATTCCTGGACCCAAAAAAATTGCCTAGCCATTATTTTTAACATGTAATTTGGTCAAAAACAAGAATATACCTTTGATATACCTCTGATATATCTTTAATATACCTCTGATTTTCTTTATTATCCTCTGATATATCTTTATTTCCTCGGGATACAACCGCCTGATGTACCTTTGATATGTCTTTGAAAACGGGGGCCCCCCCGGATTACGACTGCTCCAAACTCGAACAATTATGTAATGTTTTTTTTGTAAGTGTTTTTGTAAGTGTTTTTTTGGGGGTCAAAAAAACAATCTAATTTCATTATTCCTTTTGGGAACAAATTTTTGAAGCACTTTAACAGCATTCTGGAACGAAATAATGACATAATCGGGGGGCCCTGTCCTGATAACCCTTTTAAACCCTTTTACTGTCGGAGGCCCCTTTCTGAAACTGTCATTCTATGTCGGAAATATTAAAAAAAAAAAAAAAAAAAATTTTAAACAAAATGTTAAAATTATTTTTTTGATCGTTTTATCCAATTTTTTTTTTTTTTTTTTCGATCAGTCTTACCGAGATATGGAGGGTAAAGTTGGCAGAAAATGAGCCACGTATGGCAACAGTGGGGAATCCCTTTTTCAGTAAATTTTTTTTACTTCCATTCTAATTTCTTGTTTTTTTTACTTTGTTTTTTTTTAACTTTTGTGGGGTTTTTTTTATATCCAAAAAAAAGCACCTCTTGTGAGCAGTTTTCTTCAAAGTATGAACAGTTGTGTTAAGTAGTTATCCTAGGTTTATGGTCGTCTGGGTCGCATTCCTTCCTTTATACCTTCCTTCATACATTCCTTCTTACCTTCCCCCCTACATTTTTCCCTTTCCCTTCCTACCTACCTCCTTCCTAATTTTCCCTTTCCCACCTACCTTCCCCCCTTACCGCCTTTTATCTCGTCCTTCCTTTCTTCCTTCTGGTTTCTATAATGGACCCGGTTTCGGCACCTCGAAAACGTACAATTATGAAAAATGTAATATTGCAAGTGCTTTTTTTAAATATAATTTTGGGGGTCTGAAATGGACTAACCTACTTGACATTATTCCTTAAGGGAGTAAATTTTTTGGTTTGGCATCTGAGCAGCCTTCTGGAATGAATTATGACCAAAAATCGGGGGTCCATTTTACACACACAGTCACTGGACACGTGCCTAGAACTGCTATAAGCTTCTGGAAGCTGGTTGTTGTGTCTGGGTCATCATTCTTTCCCTTTCCCTTCCCTTCCCCTACATTCCTTCTTACCTTCTTTCCTACATTGGTTTCCCTTTCCCTTTTATCTCTCCTTCCTTTCTTCCTTCCTTCGGTTTCTATATCAGTGAACCCAGTACGTCTGTCTGAATGCCCTTTTTTTGTAAAAAGGGTTTCTTTTAGGTCAATATTTTTCTCGTGTAGTGGTTTTTTTCATGTAGCGGTCCTACCCGACCTGTCTGCATGCCTGGCCCGCCCCGCCGCGCAGGACGCCGTCTGGGTTGTTTACACTTGAGTGAACAATACCCAACGCTCTTTCAAACATTCATAATACATTTGTTGTGTTTATTGGTGGTTTTTGTGTTTCCTGTGAAATGTCCCATGGGTCCAAAAAACTTCCTAGTGGACCCCCGTGGTAGCATTCATGCAGGGAGGTAGCAGGCATGCAGGGAGTGTAGCATTATGCAGGGAGTGTAACATTCATGCAGGGGTAGCACATGCAGGGAGTGAGCATTCATGCAGGGAGTTAGCATTCATGCGGGGGAGTGTAGCATTCATGCGGGGAGTGTAGCATTCATGGGGGAGTGTGCATTCATGCAGGAGTGTGGCATTCATGCAGGGAGTGTGGCATTCATGCGGGGAGTGTGGCATTCATGCGGGGAGTGTGGCATTCATGCAGGGAGGTGGCATTCATGCGGGGTGTGGCATTCATGCGGGGAGGGGGCATTCATGCGGAGTGTAGTCTGCGGGGGAGTGTACTTCATGCAGGGAGTGTAGCATTCATGGGGGGCATTCATGCGGAGTGGGCATTCATGAGGGAGTGGGGGTTCATGCAGGGAGTGTGGCATTCATGCGGGGAGTGTGGCATTCATGCGGGGAGTGTGGCTTTCATGCGGGGAGTGTGGCATTCATGCAGGGGTGTGGCTTTCTCGGGGAGTGGGCATTCATGCAGGGGGGGGCTTATGCAGGGTGGCATTCATGCGGATGTGGCTTTCATGCAGGGGTTAGCATTCATGCAGGGAGGTGGCATTCATGCGGGGGTGACATTCATCAGGGGTGTGCATTCATGGGGAGTGTAGCATTCTGCGGGGGGGAAGAGGGTGTGGCATTCATGGGGGTGTGGCATTCATGCAGGGAGTGTGGCATTCATGCGGGGAGTGTGGCATTCATGCAGGAGTGTGGCATTCATGCGGGAGTGTGGCATTCATGCGGGAGTGTGGCATTCATGCAGGGTGTGGCATTCTCAGGGGTGTGGCATTCATGCAGGGGTGTAGCATTCATGCAGGAGTGTAGCATTCATGCAGGAGTTAGCATTCATGGGGGAGTGTAGCATTCATGCGGGGAGTGTAGCTTTCTGGGGGGAGGGAAGGGTGTGCATTCATGCGGGGAAAGGGTTAGCTTACTTAGGGAGTGTAGCATTCATGCGGGGAGTGTAGCATTCATGCAGGGAGTGTAGCATTCATGAAGGGGTGTAGCTTTCATGCGGGAGTAAGGGCATGCAGGGAGTGTAGCAGAAGGCAGGGGGGTTTCCCCCTTCCAAACACAAACCCCCCCTCTCCTCCTCCCTATCTTCCAGTCCAGCAACTCTCTTCAATAAAGGTAATAAATGTTATTTTAAATGTTTAATTATAAATTTATTACACTTTTTATATATTTTTATAATTTTTTTTGTGAATGTAAAAGTATAGTTAATCTTTACAAATTAATTTTTGTGAATTTTTTTTGGATGTCTGGAACGGATTAATTGTATTTACATTTTTTTCTCATGGGAAATAAGGTTTGATTAAATTTTCGTGTTGAGGTCTAGCTCCGGGGCGGTTAAGACCGTTGTGGGGGGACCACTGTATATGCATGTATAATCACGGGACACTTCATGAATTGCTTTAGCTTCTGGAAGCTGGTTTTTTTTTCTGGGTCATTCCTTCCTTCCTACATTCCCTCCTTTCCCTTCCACCTGCCTTCCTTCCCCTTCCTTCCCTCCTTTCCTTTCCTCCTTCCTTTCCTTCCTTCCTTCCTCCCTCCTTTCCCTTTTTACTTTCCTTCCTTCCTACATCCTTCTTTCCTACATTCCTTCCTTCCTTTCATCCGTCCTTCCTTCCTTTCTTCCTTCTGGTTTCTATAATATATAGTCACTGGACACTTCATAGAACTGATATTTGCTTCTGGAAGCGGGTTTGTTGGAGTGTGGGACTTATAACCCTCGCTGCCTTGTAAACACCCATGGGGTCCCTCTCTTCTTCCCCACAGTCCTTCCTACCTACTTACCTACCTCACTTCCCACTTATTTTCTTTCATTCTTTTTTTTTTCTTCCTTCTAGTATCCTGGGCATTGCTTTCAGTCACAAACTTCTAAAAACCATAAAACACCACTGCACTTCCATCTGTGTTAAATTATCCTTGGGGAAAAAAAGAGTCCCAGATTCGCCAGTAAGATATTTCTTACTGCTGGCATGCTGAACAAAGGGCTAATGAAATGGCATTCCCCAAAACCCACTGTCTCCCGATTTTTGTACTGCGCACACTGACCCACAGACCCATTATCTCACATGTGGGCATACCAGTGGGGCTGTAAACTTATACAGTGGACCCCGGTTTTCGTAATTAATTTGTTCCAGAATGCTGTTCAAATGCCGTTACCAAACAAATTTTTCCCTAAGTAATAATGTAAATTAAATTAGTCCTTTTAGACCCCCAAAAATACACTTACAAAAACACTTACAAAAATACACTTACATAAATGTTCAAGTTTGGAGCAGTACGCACCGGGGTCCACTTTTCATAGGCCGAAACAGTCAAAGGGTTAATACAGTAGACCCTCATTTAACGGGATTACGGTCCTGAAAACATCGTGTTAGGAAAAACGTGTTAGATAATTAAAAGAACTTATGGGAAAAAAAGGGTTCAGTCCCCGAGAGTCCCCAAAAAACCAAACAAGTTTTTAAACCAACAGATCTTCAAATATAAAAGAGAATATGTAATTGTAGTTCATTATCGGGTGTATTATGTTGTTTTATTTAAACCAAAATTTCAGAAAAATAGTATTTACCAAATTGTGGGTGCTGATGTTTGTGGATGAGGGAAAAGGAGTGGAAATTATGCTGTGGCCCTACTGGGCTGAGGTGGATAGTAGAATTCTGGGAAATAAGTCGATAGTTGCTGAGTGTCTCTAACTTTAATAAAGTCATTCATTAAGTCAGTCAAGCATTCATTAAGTCAGTCAAGTCATTCAAAAATTAAGTCAGTCAAGTCATTCATTAAGTCAGTCAAGCATTATTAAGTCAGTCAAGTCATTCATTGTCAGTCAAGTCATTCATTAAGTCAGCGTATTCATTTAAACATAATCATTCATTAAGTCAGTCGCATTCAGTAAGTCAGTCAAGAATTCAGTAAGTCAGTCAAGACATTCAGTAAGTCAGTCAAAACATTCAGTAAGTCAGTCAAGACATTCAGTAAGTCAGTCAAGACATTCAGTAATCAGTCAAGACATTCAGTAAGTCAGTCAAACATTATAAGTCAGTCAAGACATTGTAAGTCAGTCAAGTTCAGTAAGTCATAAAATTCAGTAAGTCAGTCAAGAACAGTAAGTCAAGTCATTCAGTAAAGTCAGTCAAGCATTCAGTAAGTCGCGTCATGTCATTCAGTAATATCAGTCAAGTCATTCAGTAAGTCAGTCCCGTCAGTCAGTAAGTTAGTCACCAAAAAATTTTGCATCTTTTTTGTGTACAAAATAACACTTCATTACAGCCACAGGTTATGTCTTGTCTAATATCTTTTTTTTTCGTTAATTCTAAGACTTAACAAATGCTTAAACCTTTTCTTGCCACTTTGAGCAACACTGGTATGCCTACTGGGTGACATGATTGCTTGGCAGATACAAGAAAAGAAATATAAAAATCAAAACACAATTCACTTTTTCTTCAAACGCTGGCTTGGCCCTAGGAAACGAATGCTGGGGTGGTGGGGTGTTGTTGGGGGGTAGCTGGGAAGGGGGGTGGTCTCCCCAGCTGTTCCCAACATTAGCACCGGCGCAAGGGGAAAGGTTGTTTTTTTTTCCCGCAAATTTAAAAATTTATTCCCGGATACAGATACAGTTACAAAAAAACCCTAGCAGCATATGTGTAGAGAACCTGGAAAACCCAAACTTTGGGTTACCAGGTTCCAGATAAAACCTTTTTTTATCCTAGGTTCTCTACACATATGTCTTATGTAATCAATGTAATATCTCTGTATCCTGAATAAACTTATTTTTGAAAAAACAAATTCCCTTTTTCCCCAAAACTAGGATTCTTAAAAGAAAAACCATGGCACCTTGAAATCCCGGGTGTTCCCAAAAGGACAAGGTGAAGCGATTTTTCTGTCTTGAAGCCTGGTGCACTTTTTTTGCTGACTGATATAAGCCAGGGCGGTTAGTATTTTTAACGGCCCCCCGGGTGTTCACGTGTTTTCCCAAACCCTCTGCCCATGTGATCTGGCATTGTGTGGCCTCCCTTTTTGAATGCCTCAGCCCCCGGAGCCTAGTAGTCAGTTACCATCCAGACTCAGTAGACAGACGGACACAGGCATAGGCTCTCAGCTCCCATTTTCCCAACGCCTCTTTAAAAGCTCCCAAAAACCCCGCTCATGTCTGTTAATATTACCAAATCTATAAAAAAGAACCCCCCACAAATGGTGACAGCTGGGGGGCCCTGTTTTTGTTTTCTGAGCGATTTAACAAAAAAGGGGGGCCGGTGTGACTCCTCGGCGCTCCCAGACCCGTCATCCAAACCCTTTCCCCATTTCAGGTGCGTTCCAAGACTCGGAAGCGGGTTACCCAGTCTTTCGGGCTTCTAATTGCAAGTAAACCTCCGAAGAGTTGATGGGGGTTTTTGCAATTGCCAACAATGCCAGTTTAGGGGGGCCCTAAGCCAGCCTACAGTCATCCAGTGTCTCCTGCCATCCACCCAATTCTTCACTGCTGTGTGCAAGTAAGAGAATTCAGGTTCACAGTCCAGAGAGCTAAGCCAGCCTCTTCCAGAAAGCCAGTTTAAAAATAAAATCGTTTCTTCAGCAAGCCATTTCCCTTTGTATTTCTCCAATCGCTCTGTGCAAAATTTGGGACGCTTGTCAGTATTTCACCATTCCTGTGGCTTATTGTGAAAAAACCACCTGGGTTAGTAGCCCCAAAGGCCGTGAGAAAAAGGGTGACGGCCCGAACGCCGGGGCGTCACGACCACCGCCAGCGAGTCAGGCGCAGGGGCGTCACCCCGCGCGCGCCACTCACCACGCTGGTGTAAACAAAATACTAACCGCACACATGTTGGCATTTTCTTCCAGAAAACACTTGTCTCAGCATTAAACACTTGTTGTGGCTCATAGCCACCCTTAGTGGTCCTACTGACTCAATGGTTTAACCTACGAGGCGACCGCGGGCTCAAAATTTTTCCCCTCCAGCGAATCGCGTAATATAAGGTTTACGTCGTGTTAGATAAAAATGTGCCAAATTCTTCAATCGCTAATACCCAAAACGCGCAACATAAAGTCGTGCTAAATGAGGGTCTACTGTATACCTCTGGTATCCCTTTTGATATAACTCTGGTATACCTTTGATACACCTTTGACATCCCTTTTGATATATCATTGATATACCATTGATATACCTCTGATATACCTTTGACAACCTTACCTTTGAAGAGTTTCGACAGTTTCACTACTCTGGGAGCCCAGCCATGAGCCAGGCTCGTCTGGGCTTGCCTGGTCAACCAAGCTGTTGCGCTGGGGGCCCCGCTGCCCGACATATCCATCACAGCCTGGTTGATCTGGCACCTGGTGAAGATACTTGCCCAGTTTCCTCTTGAAGGTTTCTACACTTGTTCCAGCCATGTTTCTGATATCTTCTGGTAAGATGTTGAATAGTCTGGGACCCCGGATGTTGATACAGTGTTCCCTTATTGTCCCCACTGCACCCCTGCTCCTCACTGGGTTTATTTTACACTTCCTCCCATATCTCTCACTCCAGTATGTTGTTATGGCAGTGTGCAGATTTAGGACCAGGCCCTTGAGTACTTTCCAGGTATATTTATCATGTATCTCTCTCTCCTCCTCCAATGAGTACATGTTCAAGACTAGAAGGCATTCCCAGTAATTTAGGTGCTTTACTGGCTCAATGTGAGCCATAAACGGTCTCTGCATTTGTTCCAGCTCTGATATTTCTCCTGCTTTGAATGGGCATCAGCACACTGAGCAATATTCTAAATGAGGGAGCACTAGCGATTTGAAGTGTGTCACCATCGGCATTATTTCCCTTGTTTTGAAAGTTCTTAATACCCACCCCGTCATCTTCCTGGCTGTCGTGATCTTTATCTTGTTATGGTGTTTAAAAGAAAGGTCAGCTGACAATTATTCCCAGGTCTTTTACGTGTTCCTCTCGTTTTATTTGGTGACCCTCTTGAGGTTTGTATATAGTGTTCCCTTTTTGAGTTCTTCATTCTTTCCATACCTAAGCAGCTGGAACTTATCACCATTGAACGCCATGTTGTTCTCCACTCCCCACTGGAAAACCATGCTTATGTCTTCCTGTAATTTTTCAGTGTCCTCTACACGCATTATTACGTAGATGGTTCTGTTCACCAATCCACTGGTGCAGCTGGTAGTGCTGCCGTTGTCATACAAGTGATGGCTCTCTTAAAGAAATTGGAGCACGCATCAATAACTGGGCCTCTACCCTTCAGACAGAACGGTTTGCCATACTCCTTGCACTCAAATGTGTCCATGTATCTAAGGTTGACTCTCTAATTGTAACTGATTCTCTGTCATCCATAAATGCTTCTAACTCATCAAGTATAACTTGTAGCATGCTTGTGTCAGAAGCCAGACACAGGTATGGTAGGATTGTGGATAGTAGAGTCAGAGTGCACATGCTGTGGATTCCATCTCACATTGGTCTTCAGATGCATGATAGAACTGATAAATTGGCTAAGTTTTATGCTTTCAAAGAGGTAGATTACAATCTTGGCTTGTCAGTTAGCAGTTTGAGAACAATAATACGAAAAGAACTTCAACTGAATTTTATTGACTTAAGACTCAGGGGGATTGACACCAGTCAGTCCATCTATCATCATTCTATCATGCAGGAGGAGCCAATGTCTATGGTGCATCCAACAAAATAAGCAGACCTTGGATGTCACTACCGCCCGCCTCCGGCTGGTTACAAGTATCTTTGGCAGGTTAAATCACCACTCCAGATGTAGACCAAACAAAATGTAAACTTTGCCAGTTGGATTATTGTCACACCCTGCGTCATTATGTACTGGAGTGAGATAAAAATTTAAAGAATTCAGAGACAACTCACTCAGAAATATTCAAGATATGTCAAAGTATTTTATCCACAGTGGTATATTACAGACCATTCTGGAAAAAAACCCCGACTGTGCTCCTGTAAATAAAGCATTGCCACGTGCGGGGGCGTGCGTGCGTGTGTGGTGTGTGTATTGATTACCATTTTGTCCTATGCACATGTCGATTGAAAACTGGGCCTGTTGTATGTGCATGTGTGTTTGTGTATGTATATATGTGTGTGATGTGAAATTTGTTCATGATTGTAACTATATATGTGATTATGATTCATTACCTTTGTAACTTGTCATGAGTGTGACCAGCTCTACCTGGAGCTCATTACCTTTGTAACTTGTCATAATTGTGACCAGATCTAGTTCATTACCGCTGTAACTTGTTCAGCTATCAAAACTTTGGAGCCCAGTCAATGGACCAATTATGTACCTCTGTAATCTTTTGACTACCGCCCACAGGATGGGTATGGGTATAATAAAGATATTAAACTAAAACTCTACCGCAGTGACTTTCATGCTTATTTTTGTGTCATCTGCAAATGATGATACAAAAGTGTGATGGGTGTTTTTATCTATGCTATGAGGATGAAAAACAGCAGACAGAACCGTGCCTTGGGGCACTGAGCTTTTGACCTCGCTGATGCTGGATCTTGCTTTTGTTTACTACTACTTTTTGTGTTGTGTGTGTTAGAACCAAAATCCATCTCCCTTTCCTTCCGTAATGCCCATGGCCCTCATTTTGTGCATTATCACTGATTGCATTTGTCAAATCCCTTTTGCAAAATCTGTGTAAATCACATCTGCATTTTGGTCGCCTCCAATGCCTCCGTAATTCTGTCATAATGGTTCAGCAGCTGTGACAGGCATGATCGCCCTGCTCTAAAACCATGTTGGTTCGGGTTATGCTGGTCCATGAAATTTGTAATGTGCGTCTCATCACTCTTTCAAAGTTTTTTATGTGAGAAGTGAGGGCTACTGGTGTGTAATTTTTAGCTAGTCTCTACTACCTCCCTTTATGCAAAGGAGCTATGTCTGACTCTTAGGCCCCGATTTCACCTAGATCTAAGCTCTTTCTCCAAGCACTGAGGGCTCTGCTAGTGGTACTTTGCTCTTCTTTATAAATAGAGCATTCCATGAATCTGGTCCAGGTGCTGAGTGGGTATGTTATCCATTTCTTTTCAAAATCTATGGGATTGTACTAATGTCAGTTAATTGGTCTGCGCGGCCTTCTGCTGGAGTAAAAAATGTTTCTGCAATTTCCACTTTGCTGTCATTTAGTGGGTTACTGAACACCGACTCATACTGTTCTTTTAAGATTTCACTATTTCCTGTCATGTCAGTATACAAATATCTTCTCAATAATGGTCCAATTACAAGTAGTTCTTAGCTTGATTTTTTCATAGGGAAAAGAAATATTTTGGGTTTCTTGAATATCCTGTATGGCCTTTGTTCCTTTGTACTTTTTCTGTTAGGTATGACATCTTAAGTTTTGCCTAATTCAGTGAACTCTGGGCAAAGACTATATTTCCACTGTTGCAACATATTTGTGTTTTTAGCAATTCAGTAACCCTTTTCTTCTTCTGTACCATCTCCTATGCTCTCTCTCTATATCTGATCTTCTGTCACTCCTTCGCTTTTCTCTTATATCTGATTTTCCTTGACATCTCCTCGTCCTTCTATATTTTGATTTCCTGTGTATCTCCTAGCTCTCTCTATATCTGATCTTCCTGTGTACCATCTCCTACCTTCTCTATATCTGATCTTCCTGTGTATCATCTCCTATATCTCTCTCTATATCTGATCTTCCTGTTTTAATATCTCCTAGCTTTCTCTATATCTGATCTTCCTGTGTAATATCTCCTCGCCCCTCTCTTATTTGATCTTCCTTAATCTCCCACACTCTATATCTGATCTTCCTGTGTACCATCTCCCATGCCCCTCTCTATATCTGATCTTCCTGTGTAATATCTCCTACGCTTTTTCCCCTATATCTGATCTTCCTGTGTACCATCTCCCCCTCCTCTCTTCTATCTGATCTTCCTTTTACCATCTCCCCCGCTCTCTCTCTATATCTGATTTTCTTCTGGGTTTCCCTGGGGGCTTCATACAACCTTGTAGCTTTATATTCAGCCCCTTGGATGGTGGGGATATACCTTTGATATACTTTTATATATCTTTTTATATACAGTGGACCCCAAGTTAAGCACCTGAAAACTACAATTTTTAAGTGAAAATTTTAAGTGCTTTTTTAAATGTATTTTTTTGGGGTGAAAGGGTAACCTACTTGACAAATTTCCTTTAAGGGAGAAAATTCTTCGGTAATGGCACTTGAGAGTTTTTTGGTGAATTATGCTCGTA
>WNWK01006018.1:0-56734 GCA_009830355.1 Cherax destructor | reverse complement strand
TATGTGGTGTGTGGGGTTAGTGTGGAGTGGGTTAGTATGGGTGTGGGTTGTATAGGTGTGGATTATATGGGTTGTGGGTTAGTATGGGTTGATTAGTATGGGTGTGTGGGTTAGTGTGGGTGGGTTAGTATGGTGTGTGGGTTAGTATGGGTGTGGCTTAGTTTGGGTATGGGTTAGTATGGGTGTGATAGGTTGGGTGTGGGTTAGTATAGGTGTGGGTTAGTATAGGGTGTGGGTTAGTATGGGTGTGTGGGTTAGTTGGGTTGGGTTAGTATGGGTTGTTTGGGTATGGGTGTGTGGGTTAGTATAGGAGTGTGGGTTAGTTAGGTGTGGGTTAGTTTGGGTGTGGGTTAGTATGGTTAGTTTGGATGGGGTGTGGGTTAGTATGGTGTGTGGTTAGTAGGAGTGTGGGTTAGTATGGGTGTGTGGTGTTAGTTTGGGATGTGGTTATATGGGTGTGTGGGTTAGTATGGGTGTGGGTTAGTATGGGTGTGTGGGTATATGGGTATGGGTTAGTATGGGTGTGTGGGTTAGTATGGGTGTGTGGGTTAGTATGGGTGTGTGGGTTATTATGGGTGTGTGGGTTAGTATAGGTGTGTGGGTTAGTATGGGTGTGTGGGTTAGTATGGGTGTGTGGGTTATTTGAGTGTGGGTTAGTATAGGTGTGTGGGTTAGTATGGGTGTGTGGGTTAGATATGGTGTGTGGGTTAGTATGGGTGTGGAGTTAGTATGGGTGTGTGGGATAGTTGGGTGTGTGGGTTAGAATATGGTTGGGTTAGTATGGTGTGTGGGTTAGTATGGGTGTGTGGGTTAGTTTGGGTGTGGGTTAGTTTGGGTGTGGGTTAGTATGGGTGTGTGGGTTAGTATGGGTGTATGGATTAGTTGGTGTTAGGTTAATATGGTGTGTGGGTTAGTATGGTGTGTGGGTTAGTATGGGTGTATGGATTAGGTTATGGTGATGTGGGTGTGTGGGTTAGTATAGGTGTGTGGGTTAGTTAGGTGTGTGGGTTAGTTTGGGTGTGTGGGTTAGTTTGGGTGTGTGGGTTAGTTTGGGTGTGTGGGTTAGTTTGGGTGTGGGTTAGTTGGGTGTGTGGGTTAGTTTGGTGTGGGTTAGTTGGGTGTGGGGTTAGTATGGGTGTGGTTAGTATGGGTGTGTGGGTTAGTATGGGTGTGTGTAGGTTAGTTTGGGTGTGTGGGTTAGTTTGGGTGTGGGTTAGTATGGGTGTGTGGTTAGTATGAGAGTGTGGGTTAGTATGGGTGTGTGGGTTAGTATGGTGTGTGGTTAGTATGGGTGTGTGGGGTTAGTATGGGTGTGTGTGTTAGTATGGGTGTGTGGGTTAGTATGGGTGTGTGGGTTAGTATGTATGTGAGGTTTAGTATGGGTGTATGGGTTAGTATGGGTGTGTGGGTTAGTATGGGTGTGTGGGTTAGTATGGGTGTGTGGGTTAGTATGGATGTGAGGGTTAGTATGGGTGTGTGGGTTAGTATGGGTGTGGGGGTTAGTATGGGTGTGTGGGTTAGTTTGGGTGTGGGTTAGTATGGGTGTGTGGGTTAGTTTGGGTGTGGGTTAGTATGGGTGTGTGGGTTAGTATGGGTGTGGGGGTTAGTATGGGTGTGTGGGTTAGTGTGGGTGTGTGGGTTAGTGTGGGTGTGTGGGTTAGTATGGGTGTGGGGGTTAGTATGGGTGTGTGGGTTAGTGTGGGTGTGTGGGTTAGTGTGGTGTGGGTTAGTGTGGGTGAAGAATGCAAGTCTGGTTCAGTGGATGAATTTGCAAGTGTCAGGGGACAAAGACTGTTCAACAGCCTCCCAGCATACAAAGTGTCAGGGGACAAAGACTGTTCAACAGCCTCCCAACATACAAAGTGTCAGGGGACAAAGACTGTTCAACAGCCTCCCAGCATACAAAGTGTCAGGGGACAAAGACTGTTCAACAGCCTCCCAACATACATAAGGATTGCCAATAGATTCCTAGCTGTCTTTAAGAAACTGGACAGATAGTTAGTATCTGACCAGCCAGGCTGTAGCAACTACATTGGGCAGCATGCGTCTGACAGTAACAGCCTGGTTGATCAGGCCCTGGTTCATGAGGCCTGGTCATGGACCGGGCCACAGAGGCGCTGACAGCTGGAACAAACCCCAGGTGGGGCTTTCAGTGAGGATCTGGGTTAGATTGCCTGTTTGGTAGTATTGTAGCCATCCAGGATCCTCTTTAATTTATAAGACAATCTATGTACCTACACAGTCCCAGTGAGATGTATACATCCTTGATTTCCTAAGACTACCTACATCAAGGTCACAGTGGGATATGTACATCGTTGATTACCACAATAGACTACCTACATCAAGGTCACAGTGGGATATGTACATCGTTGATTACCACAATAGACTACCTACATCAAGGTCACAGTGGGATATATACATCGTTGATTACCACAATAGACTACCTACATCAAGGTCACAGTGGGATATGTACATCGTTGATTACCACAATAGACTACCTACATCAAGGTCACAGTGGGATATGTACATCGTTGATTCACAATTAGACTACCTACATCAAGGCACGTGGATATAACATCGTTGATTACCAAATAGACTAACGCACATCAAGGTCACAGTGGATAGTACACGTTATTCCACAAAGACTACCTACATCAAGGTCACAGTGGGATATATACATCCTGGCGGAAAGTTGAGAGTTCTGTCTCCTCACAGCACCTGTGTGTAAGTCTTGTTAGTCCAATTAGTGAACGCAAGTTAGGGCCGCTAGCACTCAACTGTGTATTCACAGACTCAAAACATTAGAAGAGGAACTTGGAACTTACTGACCATGTGTAATCCTGAACTACTGCCAAGTCGCAACTCAGCGAGAGGGAGGGAGAGTAAGTCACTTACCAGTGTGGACAGTAGTATGTGTGAGCAGTCAGTAACATGCCAGTTGGCGACTACCCGTGGCGTAGTATGGTCGACATGAACATGCCACTGTCAAGCAGGTACTTCCGGACGTATAGTAAGTCGAAGTGAACACGCATGTCTAGCAAGGTACTTAATAACATAAGAACATAAGAAAGGAGGAACACTGCAGCAGGCCTACTGGCCCATACTAGGCAGGTCCATGTTAAAACCAACCAACCAACAAAACTATTTGTCCAACCCATCCCCATCGCCAAACAAGGAACAAACCACGACAACCCATCCCCTCCCCCAACCATTGTGCAAGTCCCGTTCAAATCCAACCCCTCTCACTCACAACCCCTCTCACTCACAACCCTTCTTCCTCAAAACAACACAGAAATAAGGAACACTGCAGCAAGCCAACTGGTCCACACTAGGCAGGTCCCCCCTCAAACCCAAAGCCAATCCCACAAACAAAAACTCCTACCCAACCCACCTACTCCATCCATGGAATATGCTTTGATAATCAGGGTACTATAAAAGAGGGTACTGAAGGAGCTGAAACACCTGGTCCATCACACCATGGGAGCTGAAGCACCAGGTCCTTCACCAGGGCACTGAATGAGCCGAAGCACCTGGTCCATCACCAGGGCACTGAGGGAGCCAAAGCACCTGGTCCATCACCAGGGCACTGAGGGAGCCAAAGCACCTGGTCCTTCACCAGGGAACTGAATGAGCCGAAGAACCTGGTCCATCACCAGGGAACTGAGGGAGCCGAAGCACCTGGTCCATCACCAAGGAGGATTTAGACAAACTCAATTCGTGGTCAGAAAAGTGGCAGATGCAGTGTGGGCAGTAGTATAGTGTCACAGTCGACAGTGAACATGCCACTGTCTAGCAGCAAGGTACTTACCAGTGTGGGCAGTAGTATAGTGTCACAGTCGAAAGTGAACATGCCACTGTCTAGCAGCAAGGTACTTACCAGTGTGAGCAGTAGTATAGTGTCACAGTCGAAAGTGAACATGCCACTGTCTAGCAGCAAGGTACTTACCAGTGTGGGCAGTAGTATAGTGTCACAGTCGAAAGTGAACATGCCACTGTCTAGCAGCAAGGTACTTACCAGTGTGAGCAGTAGTATAGTGTCACAGTCGAAGTGAACATGCCACTGTCTAGCAGCAAGGTACTTACCAGTGTGGGCAGTAGTATAGTGTCACAGTCGAAAGTGAACATGCCACTGTCTAGCAGCAAGGTACTTACCTGTGTGAGCAGTAGTATAGTGTCACAGTCGACAGTGAACATGCCACTGTCTATCAGCAAGGTACTTACTAGTGTGGGCAGTAGTATAGTAAGTGTCACAGTCGACAGTGAACATGCCACACTGTGTGGCATCAAGGTGCATAATCCTCTTGTGTAATTTCTCTGTTTCAAGGCAACCTGAACGGGAGGCGTCAGGGAAGATTTGTAACCTGTTAACAGAGGCATTAACAACGGTTAGAGGCACCTAACTCTTTAATTAGGTGGGTGAGAGAGGCTTGGGTTAGGTTAAATAGGTGTTAGTTGACTGTTGTAAGTGGCATCATGGGCAGTAAGTAGGTACTGGGTGTCAGATAACTGTTGTTGGTGGTATCATGGGCAGTAAGTAGGTACCTCGGTATCAGCTGACTGCTGTGGGTATCATGGGCAGTAAGTAGGTATCTTGGTATTAGCTGACTGTTTTGGGTATCATGGGCAGGAAGTATGCACCAGGGTGTTAGGTGAGTGTTGTAAGTGGTATCTTGGCCAGTATATAGGTACCAGGGTGTTGACAGTCATGGGTGGCTTACTGGGCAGTAGGTACCAGTGTGTTAGACGAGTATTGTGGGTGGCATCCTGGGCAGGGTGAGACTGCTCTAAACCCATAGGGGGTCACAGCGCCTGGTTAGGGGACAGGAGACTATCAGTTTCAATCCCAGGCAGAGGACAAGTCCACTTCCTCGGATCAACAACCCTTTACCGACACTAAAAAAAATTGAGTAGTGTCTCCTAAAACTAAGAGAGAAAATGGAAATATTTACATAAATAGAAAACTGACCCATTAAAGGGCAGACTACAACATATTTAACAACTTCTACATAAAATAATTTTTAACGACAACATTAGATCCCTGAGTAAGCGCTATGATGACCTGGTGCTTCTAGACACCTGGCTTAAGCAAGACACATAACACACACATTAAGGGGATACACAGCCATTCACAGTCGCAGGACACATCAAATGGAGGGGATGATTGTCATCTGCTCTACAGGCTTGACAGATGAATATGGTGACTATATATTTGCTAAATTTCCTGCAGAAAACCTCGAGTGCCCCTTCACAGTTGGTGCAATCAGTCTACAGGACACCTCATACTAATATCTCAAACTTGCGTACTAAGACAACCTAAAAATAACAACAAGAAAGCAAACATTACCTACCACTTTCTGGTATGTAACCGAGGAACCACCACCAGTAGCTGACTTCATTACCAGTATGAACAATTCACTATTCATACCAGCTGTAACTAAACCAACAAGGTTAACAAGAGATGAGTGCAACCACAACTATATATGGACCAATATATTAGCTCCCCTTAAATCTGGGATAATCACAGATCACTACCCCACCTACCTCATAACAAACATTTGTAAGCTACCAATTAAATATAGTAAGAACTTATTTCGTCTCCATGACGAGATATCAATAACTTCCCTACAACACCTAGTTCCACTGACTGGAACACAGACTTCCCTACAGCACCTAGTTCCACTGACTGGAACACAGACTTCCCCACAGCACCTAGTTCCACTGACTGGAACACAGACTTCCCTACAGCACATAGTTCCACTGACTGGAACACAGACTTCCCTACAGCACCTAGTTCCACTGACTGGAACACAGACTTCCCTACAGAACCTAGTTCCACTGACTGGAACACAGACTTCCCTACAGAACCTAGTACCAATGACTGGAACACAGAATTTACCAATAACAGAGGCGTTGGCGAATGGGTAAAGGATTTTCTTCAAAACATACAAAGCCTTTACAACAAACACTGTCCTATAATAACTAGGTTGCCCATAGCTAACAAACAGCATCCTCAGACCCATAGATAAGAAACATCATTACGAAAAACAGTATAGATGGGGCTTAACTAAAGAACATTCTGAAAATTGTATGTCAGGCCTTACCAAACTAATAAGTCCAAACAAATATATTTTTGTAGTAGATTCAGTGTAAGAGGAAGACCTGGAAAACACACATCTGGGTCTCACAAGCTGACCAAAACCACTCATGTCCTAAATCAAACGAACCACATCTCCAGCCTATAGACACAGCCAATAAGTTAAATTTCTTCTCTACTATAAGGTCAAGTCTAGCTAACAAAATCCCAAGTACTAATACCCAGGCGAGTGATTACTTGGACAGAAACTTCTCAACATCTATCTTGATCCAACCTAGCCCACTGAAGTCACCCTCAACATCTATCTTGCTCCAACTGAGCCCACTGAAGTCACCCTCAACATCTATCTTGCTCCAACTGAGCCCACTGAAGTCACCCTCAACATCTATCTTGCTCCAACTGAGCCCACTGAAGTCACCCTCAACATCTATCTTGCTCCAACTGAGCCCACTGAAGTCACCCTCAACATCTATCTTGCTCCAACCGAGCCCACTGAAGTCACCCTCAACATCTATCTTGCTCCAACCGAGCCCACTGAAGTCACCCTCAACATCTATCTTGCTCCAACTGAGCCCACTGAAGTCACCCTCAACATCTATCTTGCTCCAACTGAGCCCACTGAAGTCACCCTCAACATCTATCTTGCTCCAACTGAGCCCACTGAAGTCACCCTCAACATTTATATTGCTCCAACCGAGCCCACTGAAGTCACCCTCAACATCTATCTTCCTCCAACTGAGCCCACTGAAGTCACCCTCAACATCTATCTTGCTCCAACTGAGCCCACTGAAGTCACCCTCAACATCTATCTTGCTCCAACTGAGCCCACTGAAGTCACCCTCAACATCTATCTTGCTCCAACCGAGCCCACTGAAGTCACCCTCAACATCTATCTTGCTCCAACTGAGCCCACTGAAGTCACCCTCAACATCTATCTTGCTCCAACCGAGCCCACTGAAGTCACCCTCAACATCTATCTTGCTCCAACTGAGCCCACTGAAGTCACCCTCAACATCTATCTTGCTCCAACTGAGCCCACTGAAGTCACCCTCAACATCTATCTTGCTCCAACTGAGCCCACTGAAGTCACCCTCAACATTTATCTTGCTCCAACCGAGCCCACTGAAGTCACCCTCAACATCTATCTTGCTCCAACCGAGCCCACTGAAGTCACCCTCAACATCTATCTTGCTCCAACTGAGCCCACTGAAGTCACCCTCAACATCTATCTTGCTCCAACCGAGCCCACTGAAGTCACCCTCAACATCTATCTTGCTCCAACTGAGCCCACTGAAGTCACCCTCAACATCTATCTTGCTCCAACTGAGCCCACTGAAGTCACCCTCAACATCTATCTTGCTCCAACTGAGCCCACTGAAGTCACCCTCAACATCTATCTTGCTCCAACCGAGCCCACTGAAGTCACCCTCAACATCTATCTTGCTCCAACCGAGCCCACTGAAGTCACCCTCAACATCTATCTTGCTCCAACTGAGCCCACTGAAGTCACCCTCAACATCTATCTTGCTCCAACCGAGCCCACTGAAGTCACCCTCAACATATATCTTGCTCCAACCGAGCCCACTGAAGTCACCCTCAACATCTATCTTGCTCCAACCGAGCCCACTGAAGTCACCCTCAACATCTATCTTGTCCAACTGAGCCCACTGAAGTCACCCTCAACATCTATCTTGCTCCAACTGAGCCCACTGAAGTCACCCTCAACATCTATCTTGCTCCAACTGAGCCCACTGAAGTCACCCTCAACATCTATCTTGCTCCAACCGAGCCCACTGAAGTCACCCTCAACATCTATCTTGCTCCAACCGAGCCCACTGAAGTCACCCTCAACATATATCTTGCTCCAACTGAGCCCACTGAAGTCACCCTCAACATCTATCTTGCTCCAACTGAGCCCACTGAAGTCACCCTCATTATTAATTCACTGAAAAACAAGTCAGGAAATTTAGCTCAAACGAGCGGCTCATGTCCTTTAAGAGGCACGTCGTAAGTTCCCCAGTCTTCTAATAACGTGATCATATTCACACTATAATCTACCTTGTCCATAATTACTATCGCATTTGCTTTGTTTCGTAAGGTGAAGTCCAGGATCCTTCCTTAATTCATGGTATAACTTAACAAATCTTTGATGACAGTTGTATTGTCCTCTGAGCAAAGATTTGTTAAGTTATACCATGAATTAAGGAAAGATCCTGGATTTCACCTTACGAAACAAAGCAAACGCGATAGTAATTATGGACAAGGTAGATTATAGTGTGAATATGATCACGTTATTAGAAGACTGGGGGAACTTACGTGCCCCTTAAAGTACCATTACATTACTGTTCAACAAATCACTAGAAACCAGCAGTTACCCAACATTACTCAAGACAGCAAGAGTTACTCCAATACACAAAGGTGGAGACCCAACTGACGTAAATAACTATAGGCCCATACCTAACTTACCATTGTTATCCAAAATATTTGAAAAACTAATAGACAAGAGATTATATTCCTTTACAGCATCACACAATATTCGCAACCCAAACTATAACATTCCCGGCTTAATCTTTGTGGAAAATCTCAATGTGCTTAAAAGGACCCAAAATCTGGAACTTCCTCCTGAGATCTGCACAGCTTCTGTATCTCCATCATCTTCAAAACTACCGTCAAAACAACACCTTCATTCCTAACATATCCTAACAATTAAATATGTGTTAAAGATGCTAAACAATTCTCTCAAACACAAATGTTAAAAACTATATATTATTAATCTCGTTACGTGTAATCATAATTCAACTTCAAATGGATAATTGTCTGCTTGTTTATTCTCTTCGTAACACCTTCGTATACCCTTAATGTAGCGACTCAGCGCTGCGGTTCAGAGGGGTAATGCCTGCTGTATCTTGGTCACGAGCCCCAGCTCTGACCTGCATAAGATTTCCGCATTATGTGATAAAAACGTAGAAATACGTGCTTGAAATGTATCCCTCAAACCTCATGTACTGTATATAAAAACTAAATCATTATTATGATAGGCTTAAGCTTGCCCAAAATGCTCTGCATAACCACGGGCTTTCTACAGGCGCACATAAATTAGTTGATAAATCAGTCACATGTGCAACACTTAGGTGTCCACAATCTAGATACCCAAGTGTTGCACACGTGTGTCGTAATTTATCAACCACTAAATGACACTCATCTCTCTGTACAAACGTTTGATCACGTGGAAATAAATCTTTTTTGTAAATATGAAAAAGAAAATGGAATCATACCAGAGAAAATGGGTCAGTCAAGAGTGGGTCTGGAGTTTTATGACTGTGACCGCGAGTTCTATCCCCACCCGTGGTATGGTTTATATTATATATTTTAACCCCTTGATAACTCACATTTTTAACACCTTAACACCTTTGATAACTAACACTTTTAACCCCTTAAGACACCCTTGATAATTAACAACATTTTTAACCCCTTAAGACACCCTTGATAATTAACATTTTTAACCCCTTAAGACACCCTTGATAACTCACATTTTTAACCCCTTTAAACACCCGTGATAACTCACATTTTTAACCCCCTAAGACACCTTTGATACCTAACACTTTTAACTCCTTAAAACACCCTTGATAACTAACACTTTTAACCCCTTACAACACCCGTGATAACTAACACTTTTAACCCCCTTAAGACACTATTAATAACGGTGTCTCGGTACAAAGGACATTTCCCACATTATTGCCTGGTCACTACATACAAGTAGGAAAAGTTCGATTTAAGATGAGCCTACCCAGTAGGCCTACTACACTTCCGCTCAGTGATTACATTCTTACTTCTACTAGTGGGTCTGCCTCTTCTGGTAAGATTTCTATGGAGCAGAACTCTTCTCCAGACTGAGGGACTGACCACCTCATAACTACATCTGTAATCGACTGAAGAAGCCTACCATGTAGGCGAAGCATTTCGGAATAAAGATTGTTAACTGTTGCACATGTCTCTACCTATCATCATTTTAAACACCTTAAAACACCCTTAACAACTAACATTTTAAACCCTTGAAAAAAAAAAAACTATAATTAACGTAGTTACACCTAAAATTAAGATAAAATGGAATCATCACATTCACAGAAAATGGGTTAATAGGAAGACTTCACAAGATTTAGTAAATTTCAATTATTTTTTTCATTTAAGGGGCTTTTGATCCAAGGGATTGGTGTTACGTTCCTCTTCCTCGGATCGAAGTTGATGGCGCCTGGTGGATGGTGTGATGTGGTGCCAGTGTGACTGCTGGGACTGCAGTAGTGCCACTAGTGTCTTGAGTACACCCCCACACACACACACACGCACACACACATACACACACAACTAAGGCGCACATTTACCAAATAACTGCTGTAGCATAAGGGCGCCTGGCAAACCTGAGAATAGCATTTTGACATTTAAGTGTACGTCAGACACTGTACACCGTGTACGTCAGACACTGTACACCGTGTACGTCAGACACTGTACACCGTGTACGTCAGACACTGTACACCGTGTACGTCAGACACTGTACACCGTGTACGTCAGACACTGTACACCGTGTACGTCAGACACTGTACACCGTGTACGTCAGACACTGTACACCGTGTACGTCAGACACTGTACACCGTGTACGTCAGACACTGTACACCGTGTACGTCAGACACTGTACACCGTGTACGTCAGACACTGTACACCGTGTACGTCAGACACTGTACACCGTGTACGTCAGACACTGTACACCGTGTACGTCAGACACTGTACACCGTGTACGTCAGACACTGTACACCGTGTACGTCAGACACTGTACACCGTGTACGTCAGACACTGTACACCGTGTACGTCAGACACTGTACACCGTGTACGTCAGACACTGTACACCGTGTACGTCAGACACTGTACACCGTGTACGTCAGACACTGTACACCGTGTACGTCAGACACTGTACACCGTGTACGTCAGACACTGTACACCGTGTACGTCAGACACTGTACACCGTATACGTCAGACACTGTACACCGTGTACGTCAGACACTGTACACCGTGTACGTCAGACACTGTACACCGTGTACGTCAGACACTGTATACCGTGTACGTCAGACACTACACCGTGTACGTCAGACACTGTACACCGTGTACGTCAGACACTGTACACCGTGTACGTCAGACACTGTACACCGTGTACGTCAGACACTGTACACCGCGTACATCAGGCCCATATTGGAGTATGCAGCACCAGTTTGGAATCGACACCTAGCCAAGCACGTCAGGAAATTAGAGAAAGTGCAAAGGTTTGCAACAAGACTAGTCCCGGAGCTAAGGGGTATGTCCTACGGAGAGAGGTTAAGGGAAATCGACCTGACGACACTGGAGGACAGGAGAGATAGGAAAGATATGATAATGACGTATAAAATACTGAGAGGAATTGACAAGGTGGACAGACAGAATGTTTTAGAGATGTGACACAGCAACAAGGGGACACAGGAACAATGTGACACAGGAACAACGGGACAGAGGAACAAAGAGACGCAGGAATAAGGGGACACAGGACAAGGACACACACATTTTCTTGGACTGCAAGAAGGCGTTCGACACAGTTCCTCACAAGAGGTTAATGCAAAAGCTAGAGGATCAGGCACACGTAACAGGAAAGGCACTGCAATGGATCAGAGAATATCTGACATTGAGGCAACAACGAGTCATGGTACGTGACGAGGTGTCAGAGTGGGCACCTGTGACGAGTGGAGTTCCACAAGGGTCAGTCCTAGGACCTGTACTGTTTTTGGTATATGTGAATGACATAACGGAAGGAATACACTCAGAAGTGTCCCTGTTTGCAGATGTGAAGTTAATGAGAAGAATTAAATCAGTTGAGGATCAGGCAGGACTACAAAGAGACCTGGACAGGCTACAAGCCTGGTCCAGTAACTGGCTCCTTGAATTTAACCCTGCCAAATGTAAAGTCATGAAGATCGGGGAAGGGCAAAGAAGACCGCAGACAGAGTATAGTCTAGGTGGCCAAAGACTGCAAACCACACTCAAGGAAAAAGATCTTGGGGTGAGTATAATACCGAGCACATCTCCTGAGGCACACATCAATCAGATAACTGCTGCAGCATACGGGCGGCTGGCAAACCTAAGAATAGCGTTCCAATACCTCACTAAGGAATCATTCAAGACTCTGTACACCATATACGTCAAGCCCATACTGGAGTATGCAGCACCAGTTTGGAACCCACACCTGGTCAAGCACGTCAAGAAATTAGAGAAAGTGCAAAGGTTTGCAACAAGACTAGTCCCAGAGCTAAGGGGATTGTCCTACTAAGAAAGGTTAAGGGAAATCGGCCTAACGACACTAGAGGATAGAAGGGTTAGGGAAGACATGATAACGACATATAAAATACTGCTAGGAATTTATAAGGTGGACAGAGACAAGATGTTCCAGAGAGGGGACACAGAAACAAGGGATCACAATTGGAAGTTTAAGACTCCTATGAGTCAAAGGGATGTTAGGAAGTATTTCTTCAGTCATAGAGTTCTCAGGAAGTGGAATAGCCTAGAAAGCGACGTAGTGGAGGCAGGAACCATACATAGTTTTAAGACTAGGTTTGATAAAGCTCATGGAGCAGGGAGAAAGAGGACCTAGTAGCAATCAGTGAAGAGGCGGGGCCAGGAGCTATGACTCGACCCCTGCAACCACAAATAAGTACACACACACACACACACAGTAAGAGTCTTGGCTAGACACAAGGCGCCAGTAAAAGCCTGTCTAGTCTGCCCACTACCATACACTGTCATACACTGCTGTATACTGGCGTACACTGCTGTATACTGCCATAAACTGCTGTATACTGCCATAAACTGCTGTATACTATTGTATACTGCCGTACACTGTTGTATGCTGGCGTACACTGCTGTATACTGCCATAAACTGCTGTATACTATTGTATACTGCCGTACACTGTTGTATGCTGGCGTACACTGCTGTATACTTTCGTACACTGTTTTATACTGCTGTATACTGTTGTATACTTCCATACACTGTTGCATACTGCCGTACACTACTGTATACTGTCGTACACTTTTGTATACTGCCGTACACTACTGTATACTGTCGTACACTTTTGTATACTGCCGTACACTGCTGTATACTGCTGTATACTGTCGTACACTACTGTATACTGTTGTATACTGCCGTACACTGCTGTATACTGTTGTATACTGCCGTACACTGCTGTATACTGCCGCACACTGCTGTATAGTGTTGTATACTGCCGTACACTGCTGTATACTGCCGTACACTGATGTATACTTCCGTACACTGCTGTATAGTGTTGTATACTGCCGTACACTGCTGTATACTGCCGTATATTGCTGTATACTGCCGTATATTGCTGTATACTGCCGTATATTGCTGTATACTGTATGCCGTATATTGCTGTATACTGCCGTATATTGCTGTATACTGCCGTATATTGCTGTATACTGCCGTATACTGCTGTATACTGTCGTACACTGCTGTACACTGTCGTACACTGCTGTACACTGTCGTACACTGCTGTATACTGTCGTACACTGCTGTATACTGTCGTACACTGCTGTATACTGTCGTACACTGCTGTATACTGTCGTACACTGCTGTATACTGCCGCACACTGCTGTATAGTGTTGTATACTGCCGTACACTGCTGTATACTGCCGTACACTGATGTATACTTCCGTACACTGCTGTATAGTGTTGTATACTGCCGTACACTGCTGTATACTGCCGTACACTGCTGTATACTGTCGTACACTGCTGTATACTGTCGTACACTGCTGTATACTGTCGTACACTGCTGTATACTGTCGTACACTGCTGTATACTGTCGTACACTGCTGTATACTGTCGTACACTGCTGTATACAGCCTGTACTGTTTGCATAGACAGCCCATGCTGTCTGCCAGCTTAGTTCATATTTCGCGCCATGCTTGTGCTGCCCTCTTTAGGCCTATACCCACGTCACTGCTCCACTATGTTCCTCTCTGACTTGGCGCCCAGACAACACTCAGACAACAGGCCTACCCTCTCTCTCTCGCAGGCATGGCCCGCCGGGCCATGGCCACAGAACACGCAGCCTGTGAACTCACACCTTATTACAAATAAAGTAAGAAGCCTCTGAAGCCTTATCATTGCATTCCCGCTACCAAGAACACTCCAAATACTTGTCGTTATAAATGGTGACAGCGGTGCCTCGCAGCATTTGTGTTTGCCCGTGAGGGGAGGAAGAGGACTGAAGTTTGTCTTTACTTCATCAGCCTACACAAGAAGCATCCGTCTCTCAACGAGTTATCCTGATGTCGTGTCTGCAAATCTCAGCATCCAGACACAGGTACATGCAGGATTCAGGCCGAAATTTGTTGAATTCCCCGAGAAATGACGTCACTGACTTCACGCCACAGCGTCCCACGCTGTTTCTCAGTCACGTGCTCAGCCTTGCCAGCATGTTCTGCTGTTGTTCAGCTCAGCACTTCAGAGGTGAGTTCGTGGTGATTTCCCAGTGTGAGCATGTCTCCTTGTGTGTTGTGGGTGAGGGAGGTAGGCACGCGTCCCTGTCTCACCATACACACCCGCCCTAGTGTACGCCACACACTCCACTCACTGCAATCACTTCCTCTCTGCTGTTGTCTGTGAATTTCCTTGTGAATTCTTGCCAGAGCTGTGTATCCGAGTGTTGAGGCCACTCGAAGCCACGTGGATCTACAAGCCACATGGACCTACAAGCCACGTGGATCAGCAAGCCACATGGATCTACAAGCCACGTGGATCTACAAGCCATGTGGATCTCCAAGCCACGTGGATCAGCAAGTCACATGTAGTGGTCTGCTGCCGCATCAACCCATGACGTCATGATGCTGCCTGACTCCACTGACGTCACCACGATGCTGCCTGACTCCAGGACGTCACCCACGATGCTGCCTGACGTCACTCGCGATGTCACCCCATGACATCCATCACGACGTCCCACCTGACATCACCCATATGATGTCCCGAGTGCTCTAGTTTCACAGTGATCATTTTATTTTCATTATTGTCGAGAAGTTTGAGAGAAGATATAAGTCGAGTGTTCATTAATTATTTCTCTCAGTGTTCTCAAATGTTCAAGTATTGCTTAGTGACGATTTTTATACAGAAAAGCATCTGTAAGCCATGTTGTACCACATGTGTAGTATGTGTGCAGTTTCTCGTGTGTCCTATGTAGCACCTGTGTGTTACTTTGTCACCCAGTGTGACCCGCGCCCCGCGTGCTTGACAGCTGACATTTGTCAGTCCAGGCGTCAGTTACGAGCGTTTGAGCGCCCTGTACAGAAAGCTCTTATTGTTTGCCGCTCATAGATGCCTTTGCTGAATCGTACCCGCGACGATTCTCCCATCGAGACCGTTCCACTTCACCTCCTAGACCGTCAGTCCAGTTATTGCAGATGACCAGTTTGGGGACTCTTACACTGCCCTCTGCTGTAACTTCTACAGTCGAGAGATGTCACTCGCCAAGCCACAGTTAAGCCTGTCGGCATGGGACTGTCAGCCTCGTGTCACAGCTTCAGTGAGCAGCCTGCACGAAGATGATGTCACTTTGACTGCTAGCCCACTCACTGCAGTATGGTGTATGCTGTTACGACCTCCAGATGTTTCGCCGAGTCATCCCTGTCACGACTCACTCCACACTCGCCAGCAGCGACAGTACCAGTCGAGGAATGTCCTGAGTCGCTTGCCAGTCCTGTCCTGTTGCGACTACTGATGACGCCTCACTCGAGGGCACCAGCAGGTTGTGCCCCAGGTTGAGTGACCCCTGCAGTGACTACTACGATGTCTGCTTCACCTCCAAGAGGAGACCGTACCCTGTTACGTCACAGCTCAGCCGCAGCTATGTCTCCCGTGTTGCAGTATGTATCCAGAAGCAGGAAGGTGTGCAGTGCTGCATCGACGCTCACTGCCTTAGACCACGAAGTACACAGTTTTTTTCTTCCCTCTCTGGAGAAAGTTTTTTTTATCTATGTCTATATGTTTATGTATATATGTATTTTTCTTTCGTGTTCTGTGACCTGTTCTTGCGAGAGAGACCCAAGTTTTTTTTACTGCCATTCATAGTCGGGACGACCATGGGTGCGTGGCCAAGCGAATGTAGGCAGCCTGTACTGTTTGCATAGACAGCCCATGCTGTCTGCCAGCTAAGTTCATATTTCGCGTCATGCTTGTGCTGCCCTCTGTAGGCCTATACCCACGTCACTTTGCTCCACTATGTTCCTCTCTGACTTGGCGCCCAGACAACACTCAGACAACAGGCCTACCCTCTCTCTCTCGCAGGCATGGCCCGCCGGGCCATGGCCACAGAACACGCAGCCTGTGAACTCGCACCTTATTACAAATAAAGTAAGAAGCCTCCGAAGCCTTATCATTGCATTCCCGCTACCAAGAACACTCCAAATACTTGTTGTTATACTGCTGTATACTGTCGTACACTTCTGTATACTGTCGTACACTGCTGTATACTGCCATATACTGTCGTACACTGCTGTATACTGCCGTACACTGCTGTATACTGCCGTACACTGCTGTATACTGTCGTTCACTGCTGTATACTGTCGTACACTGCTGTATACTGTCGTACACTGCTGTATACTGTCGTACACTGCTGTATACTGTCGTACACTGCTGTATACTGTTGTACACTGCTGTATACTGCCGTACACTGATGTATACTGCTGTACATTGCTATATACTGTCAAATACTGCATACTGTTTTATAGTGTATACTGCTGTATACCGGTGAATACTACATACTGTTGTATAATTGTGTATACTGCTGTATCCTGTTGTATACTGCTGTATACTGTTGAATACTGTTGTATACTGTTGAATACTGCTGTTATTCTTTTCATCATCATTCACTCCATCACTGTCTTGCAAGAGGGGTGCTTTACACTACAGTTATAAAACTGCAACATTAACACCCCTCCTTCAGAGTGCAGACACTGTACTTCCCATCTCCAGGACTCAAGTCCGGCCTGCCGGTTTCTCTGAATCCCTTCATAAATGTTACTTTGCTCACACTCCAACAGCACGTCAAGTATTAAAAACCATTTGTCTCCATTCACTCCTATCAAATACGCTCACACATGCTTGCTGGAAGTCCAAGCCCCTTGCACACAAAACCTCCTTTACCCCCTCCCTCCAACCTTTCCTAGGCCGACCCCTACCCCGCCTTCCCTCCACTACAGATTTATACACTCTCGAAGTCATTCTGTCTCGTTCCATTCTCTCTACATGTCCGAACCACCTCAACAACCCCTCCTCAGCTCTCTGGATAATAGTTTTGGTAATCCAGCACCTCCTCCTAATTTCCAAACTCCGAATTCTCTGCATTATATTCACACCACACATTGACCTCAGACATGACATCTCCACTGCCTCCAGCCTTCTCCTCATTGCAACATTCATCACCCATGCTTCACACCCATATAAGAGTGTTGGTATAACTATACTCTCATACATTCCCCTCTTTACTTCCATGAACAAAGTTCTTTGTCTCCACAGACTCCGAAGTGCTCCACTCACCATTTTCCCCTCATCAATTCTATGATTCACCTCATCCTTCATAGACCCATATGCTGACATGTCCACTCCCAAATATCTGAATACATTCACCTCCTCCATACTCTCTCCCTCCAATCTGATATCCAATCTTTTGTCACCTAATCTTTTTGTTATCCTCATTACCTTACTCTTTCCTATATTCACTTTCAATTTTCTTCTTTTACACACCCTACCAAATTCATCCACCAACCTCTGCAACTTCTCTTCAGAATCTCCCAAAAGCACAGTGTCATCAGCAAAAAGCAACTGTGACACCTCCCACTTTGTATTTGTTCTCTATCTTTTAACCCCACACCTCTTGCCAAGACCCTCACATTCACTTCTCTTACAACCCCATCTATAAATATATTGAACAACCACGGTGACATCACACATCCTTGTCTAAGACCCACTTTTACTGGGAAATAGTCCCCTCCCTCCTACACACTCTAACCTGAACCTCACTATCATCATAAAAACTTTTCACTGCTTTCAGTAACCTACCTCCTATTCCATACACCTGCAACATCTGCCACATTGCCCCCCTATCCACCCTATCATACGCCTTTTCCAAATCCATAAATGCCACAAAAACCTCTTTACTCTTATCCAAATATTGTTCACCTATATGTTTCACTGTAAACACTTGGTCTACACACCCCCTACCTTTCCTAAAGCCCCCTTGTTCATCTACTATCCTGCTTTCTGTCTTACTCTTAATTCTTTCAATAATAACTACTCAACAGACTTATTCCCCTATAATTTTTGCACTCTCTTTTGTCCCCTTTGCCTTTATACAAAGGAACAATACATGCTCTCTGCCAATCCCTAGGTATCTTACCCTCTTCCATACATTTATTAAATAGTAGCACCAACCACTCCAAAACTATATCCCCACCTGCTTTTAACATTTCTATCTTTATCCCATCAATCCCAGCTGCCTTACCCCCTTTCATTCTACCCACTGCCTCACGAACTTTCCCCACACTCACAACTGGCTCTTCCACACTCCTACAAGATGTTGTTCCTCCTTGCACTATACACGAAATCACAGCTTCCCTGTCTTCATCAACATTTAACAACTCCTCAAAATATTCCCTCCATCTTCCCGATACCTCTAACTCTCCATTTAATAACTCTCCTCTAATATTTTTAACTGTCAAATCCATTTGTTCCCTAGGCTTCCTTGACTTATTAATCTCACTCCAAAACTTTTTCTTATTTTCAACAAAAATTTGTTGATAACATCTCACCCACTCTCTCATTTGCTCTCTTTTTACATTGCTTCACCACTCTCTTAACCTCTCTTTTTCTCTCCATATACTCTTCCCTCCTTGCATCACTTCTACTTTGTAAAAACCTCTCATATACTACTCTCTTTACATCATCATTCCACCAATCGCTCTTCTTCCCTCCCGCACCCACTCGCCTGTAACCACAAACTTCTGCTGAACACTCTAATATTACATTTTTAAATCTACCCCATACATCTTCGACCCCATTGCCTACACTCTCACTAACCCATCTATCCTCCAATAGTTGTATATATCTTACCCTAACTGCCTCCTCTTTTAGTTTATAAACCTTCACCTCTCTCTTACTTACTGCTTCTATTTTCCTTGTATCCCATCTACCTTTTACTCCCACTGTAGCTATAACTAAAAAGTGATCTGATATATCTGTGGCCCCTCTATAAACATGTACATCCTAAAGTCTACTCAACAGTCTTTTATCTACCAATACGTAGTCTAACAAACTACTGTCATTTTGCCCTACATCATATCTTGTATACTTATTTATCCTCTTTTTCTTAAAATATGTATTACCTATAACTAAACCCCTTTCTATACAAAGTTCAATCAAAGGGCTCCCATTATCATTTATACCTGGCACCCCAAACTTACCTACCACACCCTCTCTACATGTTTCTCCTACTTTAGCATTTAGGTCCCCTACCACAATTACTCTCTCACTTGGTTCAAAAGTTCCTATACATTCGCTTAATATCTCCCAAAATCTCTCCTCTCCTGTACACTCCTCTCTTCTCCAGGTGCATACACACTTATTGTGTATACTGTTGAATACTGTTGCATACTGCTGTATATTGTTGTATACAGCTGTTTACAACAGTATATTTTATACTGATGTAAACTGTTTAATACTGTTTTACACTGTTGTATAATGTTGTATACAAATATAAACTGCTGTTGAACACTGGTATAAAGCAGTATTGAACAGTATACAGCAGTGTACACTACACTGTTAAAAAATAGGCTTACATTCTCAAAACTCCCCAAAAATAGGCTTATTTTCTGAAGACCCCCAAAAATAGGCTTACATTCCCAAAACCCCAAAATAGGCTTATATTCCCAAGACTCCCCCAAAATAGGCTTATGTTCCCAAACCTCCCCCAAAAATAGGCTTACATTCTAAAAAAACAAAATAGGCTTATGTTAGCAAGACTCCCCAAAATAGGCTTATGTTCCCAAGACTCCTCCAAAATAGGTTTATTTTCCCAAGACTCCCCCAAAATAGGCTTATGTTCTCAAACTCCCCCAAAAATAGGCTTATCTCAAACTCCCCCCAAAATAGGCTTATGTTCCCAAGATTCCCCAAAATAGGTTTATGTTCCCAAGACTCCCCCCAAAATAGGCTTATGTTCTCAAACTCTCCTCAAAATAGGCTTATGATCTGAAACTCCCCCCAAAATAGGCTTATGTTCCCAAGACTCCCCAAAATAGGCTGTTCCCAAAATAGGCTTATGTTGCCAAGACTCCCCCAAAATAGGCTTATGTTGCCAAGACTCCCCCAAAATAAGCTTATGTTGCCAAGAGTCTCCCAAAATAGGGTAGTCTTGGGTGGGTTAACAACCCCAAGCTACACAGGTGACCCTCAACAGTTAGGTTCCTGAACGCTGGATTAAGATAAACTGAAGGTCTTATAGGGAAAATTAAGTTACGTTCGCTGGACCCAAAAAAATTGCCTAGCCATTATTTTTAACATGTAATTTGGTCAAAAAACAAGAATATACCTTTGATATACCTCTGATATATCTTTAATATACCTCTGATATATCTTTATTATACCTCTGATATATCTTTATTATACCTCTGGTATATGTCTGATACACGCCTGATGTACCTTTGATATGTCTTTGATATACAGTGGACCCCCGGATTACGTACTGCTCCAAACTCGAACAATTATGTAAGTGTATTTTTGTAAGTGCTTTTGTAAGTGTATTTTTGGGGGTCTAAAAGGACTAATCTAATTTACATTATTCCTTATGGGAACAAATTCGTTCGGTAACGGCACTTTAACAGCATTCTGGAACGAAATAATGACATAATCAGGGGGTCCACTGTACCTGATAATCCTTTAACCCTTTGACTGTCGGAGGCCCCTTTCTGAAACTGTCATTCTATGTCTGGAAATATTAAAAAAAAAAAAAAAAAAAATTTTTTAATCAAAATGTTAAGATTATTTTTCTGATCGTTTTTATCCTAATTTTTTTTTTTTTTTGCGATCAGTACTTACCGAGATATGGAGGCATAAAGTTGGCAGAAAATGAGCCACGTATGGCAACAGTGGCGAATGCCGCTTACTCAGTAAATTTTGTTTACTTCCATTCGTAGATTTCTTGTTTTTTTCACTTTGTTATTTTTTTACGTAACTTTTGTGGGCGTTTTTTTGTATATGCACAAACAAAGCACCTCTTGTGAGCAGTTTTCTTCAAAGTAGTAGCAGACAGTTGTGTTAAGTAGTTATCCTAGGTTTATGGTCGTCTGGGTCGTCATTCCTTCCTTTATACCTTCCTTCATACATTCCTTCTTACCTTCCCTCCTACATTCCTTCCTTCCTTCCTACCTACCTACCTTCCTAATTTCCTTCCTACCTACCTTCCCTCCTTACTACCTTTCATCTCGTCCTTCCTTTCTTCCTTCTGGTTTCTATATACAGTGGACCCCCGAGTTTCGGTCACCTCGGAAATCGTACAATTATGAAAGTGTAATATTGCAAGTGCTTTTGTAAGTATAATTTTGGGGGTCTGAAATGGACTAACCTACTTGACATTATTCCTTAAGGGAGTAAATTTGTTCGGTAATGGCATCTGAGCAGCCTTCTGGAATGAATTATGACCAAAACTCGGGGGTCCACTGTATACACACACAGTCACTGGACACGTGCCTAGAACTGCTATAAGCTTCTGGAAGCTGGTTGTTGTGTCTGGGTCATCATTCTGTCCTTCCTTCCTTCCTTCCTACATTCCTTCTTACCTTCTTTCCTACATTGGTTTCCTTCCTTTCATCTCGTCCTTCCTTTCTTCCTTCCTTCTGGTTTCTATATACAGTAGAACCCCGAGTAACGGTCTGTCTGAATGCCGTTTTTTTCGTGTAAAGGTTGCTTTTTACGGTCAATATTTTTCTCGTGTAGTGGTTTTTACTCATGTAGCGGTCCGTACCAGACCTGTCTGCATGCCTGCGCTTGCACGCCTCGCCGCGCAGGACGCCAGTCTAGCGTTGTTTACACTTGAGTGAACAATACCCAGCACGCTCTTTCAAACATTCATAATACATTTGTTGTGTTTATTGGTGGTTTAGTGATTGTCACTGTGAAATAAGTCACCATGGGTCCAAAGAAGCTTCCTAGTGGCACCCCAGTGGTAGCATCATGCAGGAGTGCAGTGCAGGGAGTGTAGCATTCATGCAGGGAGTGTAACATTCATGCAGGGAGTAGCATTCATGCAGGGAGTGTAGCATTCATGCAGGGAGTGTAGCATTCATGCAGGGAGTGTAGCATTCATGCAGGGAGTGTAGCATTCATGCAGGGAGTGTAGCATTCATGCAGGGAGTGTAGCATTCATGCAGGGAGTGTGGCATTCATGCAGGGAGTGTGGCATTCATGCAGGGAGTGTGGCATTCATGCAGGGAGTGTGGCATTCATGCAGGGAGTGTGGCATTCATGCAGGGAGTGTGGCATTCATGCAGGGAGTGTGGCATTCATGCAGGGAGTGTAGCATTCATGCAGGGAGTGTAGCATTCATGCAGGGAGTGTAGCATTCATGCAGGGAGTGTGGCATTCATGCAGGGAGTGTGGCATTCATGCAGGGAGTGTGGCATTCATGCAGGGAGTGTGGCATTCATGCAGGGAGTGTGGCATTCATGCAGGGAGTGTGGCATTCATGCATGGAGTGTGGCATTCATGCATGGAGTGTGGCATTCATGCAGGGAGTGTGGCATTCATGCAGGGAGTGTGGCATTCATGCAGGGAGTGTGGCATTCATGCAGGGAGTGTGCATTCATGCAGGGAGTGTGGCATTCATGCAGGGAGTGTAGCATTCATGCAGGGAGTGTAGCATTCATGCAGGGAGTGTAGCATTCATGCAGGGAGTGTAGCATTCATGCAGGGAGTGTAGCATTCATGCAGGGAGTGTGGCATTCATGCAGGGAGTGTGGCATTATGCAGGAGTGTGCATTCATGCAGGGAGTGTGGCATTCATGCAGGGAGTGTGGCATTCATGCAGGGAGTGTGGCATTCATGCAGGGAGTGTGGCATTCATGCAGGGAGTGTGGCATTCATGCAGGGAGTGTGGCATTCATGCAGGGAGTGTGGCATTCATGCAGGGAGTGTAGCATTCATGCAGGGAGTGTAGCATTCATGCAGGGAGTGTAGCATTCATGCAGGGAGTGTAGCATTCATGCAGGGAGTGTAGCATTCATGCAGGGAGTGTAGCATTCATGCAGGGAGTGTAGCATTCATGCAGGGAGTGTAGCATTCATGCAGGGAGTGTAGCATTCATGCAGGGAGTGTAGCATTCATGAAGGGAGTGTAGCATTCATGCAGGGAGTATAGCAGGCATGCAGGGAGTGTAGCAGAAAGGCAGGGAGTGGGGATTCCCCTTCCAAACACTAACCCCTCCCCCTCTCCTCCTCCCTATCTTCCAGATGCCAGCAACTCTCTTCAATAAAGGTAAGTAAATGTTATTTTAAATGTTTAATTATAAATTTATTACACTACTTTATATATATTTATAATTGTTTTGTGAATGTAAAAGTATAGTTAATCTTTACAAAGTTAATTTTTTGTGAATATTTTTGGATGTCTGGAACGGATTAATTGTATTTACATTATTTCTCATGGGAAATAAGGTTTCGAGTTACGAATTTTTCGTGTTGAGGTCTAGCTCCTGGAACGGATTAAGACCGTTAGTCGAGGGACCACTGTATATGCATGTATAATCACTGGACACTTCATAGAATTGCTATTAGCTTCTGGAAGCTGGTTGTTGTTTCTGGGTCGTCATTCCTTCCTTCCTACATTCCTTCTTACCTTCCTTCCTACCTGCCTTCCTTCCTGCCTTCCTTCCTGCCTTCCTTCCTGCCTTCCTTCCTGCCTTCCTTCCTTCCTACCTATTCCTTTCTACATTCCTTCCTTCCTACATGCCTTCTTTCCTACATTCCTTCCTTCCTTTCATCTCGTCCTTCCTTCCTTTCTTCCTTCTGGTTTCTATATATAAGCATATATAGTCACTGGACACTTCATAGAACTGATATTTAGCTTCTGGAAGCTGGTTGTTGTGAGTGTGTGGACTTATAACCCTCGCTGCCTTGTCAACACCCATGGGGTCCCATGCTCTTCTTCCCCACAGTCCTTCCTACCTACTTACCTACCTACTTACTTACCTACTTACTTATTTTCTTTCATTCTTTTTTCTTTCTTCCTTCTAGTATCCTGGGCATTGCTTTCAGTCACAAACTTCTCAAAACCATGAAATTCATCTTCACTGACACTTCCATCTGTGTTAGAATTATCACTTGGGAAGAAAAGAGTCCCAGATTCGCCCGAAGTAAGATATTTCTTACTGCTAGGCATGCTGAACAAGGACTAATGAAATGGCATTCCCACAATGCACCACTGTCTCCCCGATTTTTTTTGTACTGCGCACACTGACCACACAGACCCATTATCTCACATGTGGGCATACCAGTGGCTCGTAAGACGTATACAGTGGACCCCTGGTTTTCGTAATTAATTTGTTCCAGAATGCTGTTCAAATGCCGTTACCAAACAAATTTGTTCCCATAAGTAATAATGTAAATTAAATTAGTCCTTTTAGACCCCCAAAAATACACTTACAAAAGCACTTACAAAAATACACTTACATAAATGTTCAAGTTTGGAGCAGTACGAACACCGGGGGTCCACTGTATACTATACGACCGAAACAGTCAAAGGGTTAATACAGTAGACCCTCATTTAGCACGGTAGTTACGGTCCTGAAAACATCGTGTTAGGTAAAATCGTGTTAGATAATTAAAAGAACTTATGGGAAAAATAGGGTTACAGTCCTGAGAGTCCCCAAAAAGCCAAACAAGTTTTTTTTAAACCAACAGATCTTACAAATATAAAAGAGAATATGTAATTGTAGTTCATTATCGTGATGTATTATGTTGTTTTTACTGCTTAAGACTACAAATGTAACAGAAATAATAGTATTTACCTTAAATTGTGGGTGCTGATGTTTGTGGATGATTGTGAAGAGAGTGGAGAGTTATGCTGTGGCCCTACTGGGCTGAGGTGGATAGTAGAGATTCTGGAACTGAAGTCGATAGTTGTACTGAGTGTCTCTAACTTTAATAAAGTCATTCATTAAGTCAGTCAAGTCATTCATTAAGTCAGTCAAGTCATTCATTAAGTCAGTCAAGTCAGTCAAGTCATTCATTAAGTCAGTCAAGTCATTCATTAAGTCAGTCAAGTCATTCATTAAGTCAGTCAAGTCATTCATTAAGTCAGTCAAGTCATTCATTAAGTCAGTCAAGTCATTCATTAAGTCAGTCAAGTCATTCAGTAAGTCAGTCAAGACATTCAGTAAGTCAGTCAAGACATTCAGTAAGTCAGTCAAGACATTCAGTAAGTCAGTCAAGACATTCAGTAAGTCAGTCAAGACATTCAGTAAGTCAGTCAAGACATTCAGTAAGTCAGTCAAGACATTCAGTAAGTCAGTCAAGACATTCAGTAAGTCAGTCAAGACATTCAGTAAGTCAGTCAAGACATTCAGTAAGTCAGTCAAGACATTCAGTAAGTCAAGTCATTCAGTAAGTCAGTCAGTCAAGTCATTCAGTAAGTCAGTCAGTCATGTCATTCAGTAAGTCAGTCAGTCAAGTCATTCAGTAAGTCAGTCCAGTCAGTCAGTAAGTTAGTCACACAAACTTATGTTTACATCTTTTTATGTGTACAAAGTAACACTTCATTACAGCCACAGGTTATGTCTTGTCTAATATCTTTTTCTTCGTTAATTCTAAGACTTAACAAATGCTTAAACCTTTTCTTGCCACTTTGAGCAACACTGGTATGCCTACTGGGTGACATGATTGCTTGGCAGATACAAGATATAGAAATATAAAGATCAAAACACAATTCACTCTCTCTTCTTCACAAACAGCTGGCTTGACGCGTATGGAATACGAATGCTGGGATGGTGGGGTGTTGTTGGGGGAGGGGTAGCATGGGAAGGCGGGTGGTCTCCCCAGCTGTTCCACAACATTAGCACCGCCGCTTAGGAATGGTTGTTTTCTTCCTGCAAACTGTAGTAAGTTTATTCAGGTATACACAGATACAGTTACAAAGATTATCATACATAGCAGCATATGTGTAGAGAACCTAGGATAACCCAAACTTTGGGTTATCCTAGGTTCTCTAGGATAACACTTGGGTTATCCTAGGTTCTCTACACATATGCTGCTATGTATGATAATCAATGTAACTATCTCTGTATACCTGAATAAACTTAGTTTGTGCGAAGGAAAAACAAATTCCCTTTTCCTCAAAGCATGAGGATTCTTACAGCGGTAAATAACCATGGGCTTACACTTGAAATCACCTGATGCATTACCCAAAAGGAGCAAGGTGAAGCGATCCTTTGCTGTCTTGAAGCCTGGTGCACTTTTCTCTTGCTGACTGATATAAGTTCATGTGTGCGGTTAGTATTTTTAACGGCTGCACCACGGCTGTTCACGTGATTTCCAACCTCTGCCCATGTGATCTGGCATTAGCCAATGATAGGCCTGCCTTTTGAATGCCTCAGCGCCGGACGGCCTAGTAGTCAGTTACCATCCAGACTCAGTGCAGGACAGACGGACACAGGCATAGGCTCTCAGCTCCCATATATCCAACGCCTCATTAAACGCTACCAAAACCCAAGCTCATCGTCTGTTAATATTACCAAATCTATGAAAAGAACCCCACAACACAAATGGTGACAGCTGGTGGGCCTAGATTTTGTGTAATCTGAGCAGATTTAACAAGAAGAGGAAGAGCCGGTGTGACTGCCTCGAGCGTCTCCCAGACCGGCGTCATACCAACCGTTAACTCACTTCCCTCATCGGTGTCGTCATCCAAGACTCTTGTGAAGCAGTGTATCCAGTCTTTCTGGCTTCTAATTGCAAGTAAACCTCCGAAGAGTTGATCTGGGTTTTGCAATTAAGCCAACAAGTAAGCCAGTTTATGGGAAGAGCCTAAGCCAGCCTACAGTCATCCAGTGTCTCCTGCCATCCACCCAATTCTTCACTGCTGTGTGCAAGTAAGAGAATTCAGGTTCACAGTCCAGAGAGCTAAGCCAGCCTCTTCCAGAAAGCCAGTTATAAGAGTAAGCCAGTCGTTTCTTCAGCAAGCCAGTTCCTTGCAGTATTGTCTCCAATCGCTCTGTGCTACAAGTTGGACGCTTGTCAGTGATATTCACCATTCCTGTGGCTTATTGTGCAAAAAGCCACCTGGGTTAGTAGTCCCAAGGCCGTGAGAATAAGTGTACTGGCCGAACGCCGTGACGTCATCGACCACCGCCAGCGAGTCAGGCAGCAGTGACGTCATCCCCGCGCGCGCCACTCACCACCCACGCTGGTGTAAACAAAATACTAACCGCACACATGTTGGCATTTTCTTCCAGAAAACACTTGTCTCGTCAGCATTAAACACTTGTTGTGGCTCATAGCCACCCTTAGTGGTCCTACTGACTCAATGGTTTAACCTACTGCAGGCGACCGCGGGCTCAAAATTTTTCCCCTCCAGCGAATCGCGTAATATAAGGTTTACGTCGTGTTAGATAAAAATGTGCCGCAATTCTTCAATCGCGTAATACCCAAAACGCGCAACATAAAGTCGTGCTAAATGAGGGTCTACTGTATACCTCTGGTATACCTTTGATATAACTCTGGTATACCTTTGATACACCTTTGACATACCTTTGATATATCATTGATATACCATTGATATACCTCTGATATACCTTTGACAACCTTACCTTTGAAGAGTTTCGACAGTTTCACTACTCTGGGAGCCCAGCCATGAGCCAGGCTCGTCTGGTGCTTGCCTGGTCAACCAAGCTGTTGCTGCTGGAGGCCCGCTGCCCGACATATCCATCACAGCCTGGTTGATCTGGCACCTGGTGAAGATACTTGTCCAGTTTCCTCTTGAAGGTTTCTACACTTGTTCCAGCCATGTTTCTGATATCTTCTGGTAAGATGTTGAATAGTCTGGGACCCCGGATGTTGATACAGTGTTCCCTTATTGTCCCCACTGCACCCCTGCTCCTCACTGGGTTTATTTTACACTTCCTCCCATATCTCTCACTCCAGTATGTTGTTATGGCAGTGTGCAGATTTAGGACCAGGCCCTTGAGTACTTTCCAGGTATATATTATCATGTATCTCTCTCTCCTCCTCTCCAATGAGTACATGTTCAAGACTAGAAGGCATTCCCAGTAATTTAGGTGCTTTACTGGCTCAATGTGAGCCATAAACGGTCTCTGCATTTGTTCCAGCTCTGATATTTCTCCTGCTTTGAATGGGGCCATCAGCACACTGAGCAATATTCTAAATGAGGGAGCACTAGCGATTTGAAGTGTGTCACCATCGGCATTATTTCCCTTGTTTTGAAAGTTCTTAATACCCACCCCGTCATCTTCCTGGCTGTCGTGATCTTTATCTTGTTATGGTGTTTAAAAGAAAGGTCAGCTGACAATTATTCCCAGGTCTTTTACGTGTTCCTCTCGTTCTATTTGGTGACCCTCTTGAGGTTTGTATATAGTGTTCCTTTTGAGTTCTTCATTCTTTCCATACCTAAGCAGCTGGAACTTATCACCATTGAACGTCATGTTGTTCTCCACTGCCCACTGGAAAACCATGCTTATGTCTTCCTGTAATTTTTCAGTGTCCTCTACACGCATTATTTACGTAGATGGTTCTGTTCACCAATCCACTGGTGCAGCTGGTAGTGCTGCCGTTGTCATACAGAGTGATGGCTCTCTTAAAGAAATTGGAGCACGCATCAATAACTGGGCCTCTACCCTTCAGACAGAACGGTTTGCCATACTCCTTGCACTCAAATGTGTCCATGTATCTAAGGTTGACTCTCTAATTGTAACTGATTCTCTGTCATCCATAAATGCTCTCAACTCATCAAGTATAACTTGTAGCATGCTTGTGTCAGAAGCCAGACACAGGTATGGTAGGATTGTGGATAGTAGAGTCAGAGTGCACATGCTGTGGATTCCATCTCACATTGGTCTTCAGATGCATGATAGAACTGATAAATTGGCTAAGTTTTATGCTTTCAAAGAGGGGTAGATTACAATCTTGGCTTGTCAGTTAGCAGTTTGAGAACAATAATACGAAAAGAACTTCAACTGAATTTTATTGACTTAAGACTCAGGGAGATTGACACCAGTCAGTCCATCTATCATCATTCTATCATGCAGGAGGAGCCACATGTCTATGGTGCATCCAACAAAATAAGCAGACTCTTGGATGTCACTACCGCCCGCCTCCGGCTGGGTTACAAGTATCTTTGGCAGGTTAAATCACCACTACCAGATGTAGACCAAACAAAATGTAAACTTTGCCAGTTGGATTATTGTCACACCCTGCGTCATTATGTACTGGAGTGAGATAAAATTAATGAATTCAGAGACAACTCACTCAGAAATATTCAAGATATGTCAAAGTATTTTATCCACAGTGGTATATTACAGACCATTCTGGAAAAATACCCTGACTGTGCTCCCTGTAAATAAAGCATTGCCACGTGCGTGCGTGCGTGCGTGAGTGTGTGTGTGTGTATTGATTACCATTTTGTCCTATGCACATGTCGATTGAAAACTGGGCCTGTTGTATGTGCATGTGTGTTTGTGTATGTATATATGTGTGTGTATGTGAAATTTGTTCATGATTGTAACTATATATGTGATTATGATTCATTACCTTTGTAACTTGTCATGAGTGTGACCAGCTCTACCTGGAGCTCATTACCTTTGTAACTTGTCATAATTGTGACCAGATCTAGTTCATTACCGCTGTAACTTGTTCAGCTATCAAAACTTTGGAGTCCAGTCAATGGACCAATTATGTACCTCTGTAATCTTTTGACTACCGCCCACAGGATGGGTATGGGGTGCATAATAAAGATATTAAACTAAAACTCTACCGCAGTGACTTTCATGCTTATTTTTGTGTCATCTGCAAATGATGATACAAAAGTGTGATGGGTGTTTTTATCTATGCTATGAGGATGAAAAACAGCAGACAGAACCGTGCCTTGGGGCACTGAGCTTTTGACCTCGCTGATGCTGGATCTTGCTCTGTTTACTACTACTTTTTGTGTTGTGTGTGTTAGGAACCCGAAAATCCATCTGCCTTCCTTCCCCGTAATGCCCATGGCCCTCATTTTGTGCACTATCACTTGATTGCATTTGTCAAATGCCTTTGCAAAATCTGTGTAAATCACATCTGCATTTTGGTCGCCTTCCAATGCCTCCGTAATTCTGTCATAATGGTTCAGCAGCTGTGACAGGCATGATCGTCCTGCTCTAAAACCATGTTGGTTCGGGTTATGCTGGTCCATGAAATTTGTAATGTGCCGTCTCATCACTCTTTCAAAGATTTTTATGTGAGAAGTGAGGGCTACTGGTGTGTAATTTTTAGCTAGTACTCTACTACCTCCCTTATGCAAAGGAGCTATGTCCGGTATTTCACCTAGATCTAAGCTCTTTCTCCAAAGAACACTGAGGGCTCGTGCTAGTGGTACTTTGCTCTTCTTTATAAATAGAGCATTCCATGAATCTGGTCCAGGTGCTGAGTGGGTATGTTATCCATTTCTTTTTCAAAATCTATGGGATTTGTACTAATGTCAGTTAATTGGTCTGCGCGGCCTTCTGCTGGAGTGAAAAATGTTTCTGCAATTTCCACTTTGCTGTCATTTAGTGGGTTACTGAACACCGACTCATACTGTTCTTTTAAGATTTCACTCATTTCCTGTGCATCGTCAGTATACAAATATCTTCTCAATAATGGTCCAATTTTACAAGTAGTTCTTAGCTTGGATTTTGCATAGGAACAGAAATATTTTGGGTTTCTTGCAATATCCTGTATGGCCCTTTGTTCCCTTTGTACTTTTTCTGTTAGGTATGACATCTTAAGTTTTTGCTCTAATTCAGTGAACTCTGGGCAAAGACTATATTTCCACTGTTGCAACATATTTGTGTTTTTAAGCAATTCAGTAACCCATTTTCTTCTTCTGTACCATCTCCTATGCTCTCTCTCTATATCTGATCTTCTGTACCATCTCCTACGCTTTCTCTCTATATCTGATTTTCCTGTGTACCATCTCCTACGCTCTCTCTCTATATCTGATCTTCCTGTGTAATATCTCCTAAGCTCTCTCTCTATATCTGATCTTCCTGTGTACCATCTCCTACACTCTCTCTATATCTGATCTTCCTGTGTATCATCTCCTATGCTCTCTCTCTATATCTGATCTTCCTGTGTAATATCTCCTATGCTTTCTCTCTATATCTGATCTTCCTGTGTAATATCTCCTACGCTCTCTCTCTATATTTGATCTTCCTGTGTACCATCTCCTACACTCTATATCTGATCTTCCTGTGTACCATCTCCTATGCTCTCTCTCTATATCTGATCTTCCTGTGTAATATCTCCTACGCTTTCTCTCTATATCTGATCTTCCTGTGTACCATCTCCTACGCTCTCTCTCTATACTATCTGATCTTCCTGTGTACCATCTCCTACGCTCTCTCTCTATATCTGATTTTCTTCTGGGTTTCCTCAATGGTACGTGCTTCATACATACCTTGTATGCTTCTATATTCAGCTTCTCTAGGCACTGGTGGGGATATACCTTTGATATACTTTTGATATATCTTTGATATACAGTGGACCCCCAAGTTACGAGCACCTCGGAAATCGTACAATTATGTAAGTGTAATATTGTAAGTGCTTTTGTAAGTGTATTTTTGGGGGTGTGAAATGGACTAACCTACTTGACATTATTCCTTAAGGGAGAAAATTCGTTCGGTAATGGCACTTGAGCAGCCTTTTGGAATGAATTATGCTCGTAACTCGGGGGTCCACTGTACCTCTGATATACCATTGATATACTTCTGATATACCTTTGATATATCTGATATACTTTTGATATACCTACTGGACCCTTAACTCACACATCTCGTTTAATCACAAAATACCAGTGTACACACACGTGTAAGATGGTACTGTGTACACATTATGTAGGTTGGTAGACAGCAAACCATCCAGGGAGGTACAGTGGTCCCTCGACTAACGGTCTTAATTCGTTCCAGGAGATAGACCTCAACACGAAAAATTCGTAACTCGAAACCTTATTTCCCATAAGAAATAATGTAAATACAATTAATTCTTTCCAGACATCAAAAAATATTCACAAAAAATTAATTTTGTAAAGATTATCTATACTTTTACATTCACAAAACAATTATAAATAGTATACATAAAGTAGTATATGTAATATGTATTAAATTTATAATTAAACATTTAAAATAACATTTACTTACCTTTATTGAAGAGAGTTGCTGGCATCTGGAAGATAGGGAGGAGGACAGGGGGAGGTGTTAGCATTTGGAAGGGGAATCCCCAACCAAAAGGACTTCAGGTAACAAGTCCCTCTCTGGGTTACTTCCCTTCTTTGTCTTTTAATCCCACTAGGACCAGCTTGAGAGTCACTAGAACCCTGTCGCAGAAAATAACTGTCCAGAGTCCTCTGTTTCTGGTGCCTGTTTAACATTTTCCTGAAGTGCAACATGACTCTGTCACTGAACTGGTTGCACAGATGGCTCATTTCAGCTTGCTCAGGGTGAAATTGTTCAACAAAACTTTGCACATCGTTCCACTTGGAACAAATTTCCTTAATCTGAAGAAGGCACCTCCTTCACTCCCTCTTCCTCCTCCTGTGAATCAATAACCTCAACTCTGGTCTGATGCTGTTCCAGTTCCAGCTCTTGCACCTCTTCAGTTGTTAGCTCCACCCTGTGGTCCTCCACCAACTCTTCCACATCCTCACCACTCAACTCCAGCCCCAGGCTGTTCCCCAATGCCACAATATCTTCCACAACAGGCACAGGGTCAGCCTCAAATCCTTCAAAATCCCTCTTTTCAACACAATCCGGCCACAGTGGTCTCCAAGCAGAGTTCAAAGTCCTGGAAGTCACTCCCTCCCAAGCCTTACCTATAAGGCCTATGCAATGGACAATATTGAAGTGATCTTTCCAGAACTCTCTTAGGGTCAATTCAGAGACTGAGGTCACATCAAAGCACCTTTGAAACATTGCTTTGGTGTACAGTTTCTTGAAGTTTGCAATAACCTGCTGGTCCATGGGCTGGATGAGAGGAATGGTGTTAGGAGGCAAGAACTTCACTGTGATGAAACTGAAATCATCAGACAAATAGTCTTCCAAGTTGTGAGGATGAGCAGGAGCATTGTCCAGTAGCAGGAGGCACTTGAGTCCCAATTTCTTTTCCAGGAGGTATTTCTTCACACTAGGGCCAAACACTCCAGTCAACCATTCTACGAAAATGTCCTTATTGACCCATGCCTTGGTGTTAGCCTTCCAATGCACACACAAATTATTCCGGTTAACATTGTGTTTCTTGAATGCTCTGGGATTTTCTGCGTGATACACAAGGAAAGGCTTCACTTTACAATCACCACTGGCATTAGCACACAACATGAGAGTTAGCCTGTCTTTCATAGGCTTGTATCCTGGCAGTGCCTTTTCCTCCTGAGTAATGAAGGTCCTCTTTGGCATTTTCTTTCAAAAGAGGCCTGTTTCATCATAATTAAACACTTGTTGGGGGAGGAATTCTTCAGCCTCTACATATCCCTTAAATTCACTCACAAACTTTTCAGCTGCACGTTTGTCTGAGCTGGCTGCCTCACCATGCCTCGCAACACTGTGTATGCCACTACGTTTCTTAAACCTCTCAAACCAGCCTCTACTGGCTTTAAAATCACTCTCCTCAGCACTGGTTGTGGGAATCTTACTGACAAGATCTGTGTGCAACTGCCTTGCCTTTTCACAAAATATCGCCATGGAAATACTATCACCCGCTATCTGTTTTCCATTGATCCACACCCCCAACAACTTCTCAACCTCATCCACTGTTTTCGATCTATTTTTCGTTAACATATTAACCCCTTTTGCAACATTAGCATCCTTGATTTCTTTTCTCTTTGCCAGGATAGTGGTGATAGTAGATTGTTTTTTTCCGTACATCCTGGCAAGCTCACTCACACGTATGCCACTCTCATATTTTTCAACAATCTCTTTCTTCAGTTCGATGGTGTTCCTCACTCTCTTTACCACAGGGGTGCCACTAGGAAGCTTCTTTGGACCCATGGTGACTTATTTCACAGTGACAATGACTAAACCACCAATAAACACAACAAATTTATTGTGAATATTTGAAAGAGCGCGCTGGGTATTGTTCACTCAAGTGTAAACAACGCTAGACTGGCGTCCTGCGCGGCAAGGCGCGCAAGCGCAGGCAGGCAGACAGGTTTGGTACGGACCGCTATACGAGTAAAAACTGCTACACAAGAAAAATATTGACCATAAAAAGCAACCTTTACACGAAAAAAACGTTATTTAGACAGACCGTTACTCGGGGTTCTACTATACTACCGTCCTACCAAATGAGTGTGAAACATAAGCCTGTAACTGTTTTGCATGATGGTAGGATTGCTGGTCTCTTTTTCTGTCTCATAAACATGCAAGGTTGCAGGTATGTCTTGCTACTTCTACTTACACTTAGGTCACACTACACATGCATGTACAAGCATATAAAGTGGACCCCCGAGTTTCGGCCATAATTCATTCCAGAAGGCTGCTCAAGTGCCATTACCGAACGAATTTGCTCCCTTAAGGAATAATGTAAAGTAGGTTAGTCCATTTCAGACCACCCAAAAATACACTTACAAAAGCACTTACAATAATACACTTACATACGTAATTGTTCGAGTTTTGAGGTGATCGAAACTCAGGGGTCCACTGTATATACTAACCCCTCTGGGTTTTTCTTCTATTTTTCTTCCTAGTTCTTGTTCTTGTTTATTTCTGCTTATCTCCATGGGGAAGTGGAACAGAAATCTTCCTCCGTAAGCTATGCGTGTCGAAAGAAGCGACTAAATGCCGGGAGCAATGGGCTAGTAACCCCTTCTCCTATATAAATTACTAAAAACAAGATAAGGAAAAACTTCATAAAATTGGGATGTTTGAATGTGCGTGGATGTAGTGCGGATGATAAGAAAGAAATGATTGCTAATGTTATGAATGAAATGAAGTTGGATGTCCTAGCCCTAAGTGAAACAAAGCTGAAGGGGGTAGGCGAGTTTCAGTGGGGAGAAATAAATGGGATTAAGTCAGGAGTATCTGAGAGAGCTAGAGCTAAGGAAGGGGTAGCAATAATGTTCAAGGATCAATTATGGAGAGAGATTATGTGGATTAATAAGGGTCGGATGTGAAAAGTGGGTCATAATAAGTGTGTATGCACCTGGAGAAGAGAGGAGTGTAGAGGAGAGAGAGAGAGAGAGATTTTCGGAGATGTTAAGCGAGTGTGTAGGAACTTTTGAGCCAAGTGAGAGAGTTATCGTTTTAGGGGACCTAAATGCTAAAGTAGAAGCGCTTAGAGAGGGTGTGGTAGGTAACTTTGGAGTACCAGGTGTAAATGATAATGGGGAGCATTTGATTGAACTTTGTATAGAAAGGGGTTTGGTTATAGGTAACATATTTTAAGATATATCAGATCACTTTTTAGTTGTAGCTACAGTGATAGTAAAAGGTAGATAGGATACAAGGAGAATGGAAACAGCAAGTAAGAGAGAAGTGAAGATTTATAAACTAAAGGAGGAGGCAGTTAGGGTAAGATATAAACAACTGTTGGAGGACAGATGGGCTAGTGAGAGTATAGGCAGTGAGGTAGAAGAGGTATGGGGTAAGTTTAAGAATATAGTGCCCGAGTGTTCAGCAGAAGTTTGTGGTTATAGGAAAGTGGGTGTGGGAGGGAAGAAGAGCGATTGGTGGAATGATGATGTAAAGAGAGTAGTAAGAGAGAAAAAGTTAGCATATGAGAGGTTTTTACAAAGTAGAAGTGATGTAAGGAGGGAGGAGTATATGGAAAGAAAAATAGAGGTTAAGAAAGTGGTGAATCAATGTAAAAAGAGAGCAAATGAGAGGGTGGGCGAGATATTATCAACAAATTTTGTTGAAAATATGAGAAAGTTTTGGAGTGAGATTAATAAGGTGAGAAAGCCTAGGGAAAGAATGGATTTGTCAGTTAAAAATAGGAGAGGAAAGTTATTAAATGGAGAGTTAGAGGTATCGGGAAGATGGAGGGAATATTTTGAGGAGTTGTTAAATGTTGATGAAGACAGGGGGTAAAGGAGGTTTTGTGTGTGAGTGGCTTGGACTTCCAGCAAGCATGCGTGAGCATGTTAGATAGGAGCGAATGGAGACAAATGGTTTTTAGGACTCGACGTGCTGTTGGAGTGTAGGCAAGGTAACATTTATGAAGGGTTTCAGGGAAACCGGCAGGCCGGACTTGATTCCTGGAGATAGGAAGTACAGTGCCGGCACTGTTAATGTTGCAGTTTTGTAGCTGTAGTGTAAGCACGCCTCTGGCAAGACAGTGATGGAGTGAATGATGATGAAAGTTTTTCTTTGTCGGGCCACCCTGCCTTGGTGGGAAACGGCCTATGTGTCAATAAATAAATATAAAAAATAATAAAGACTTTGAGTCTTTATTATGCGAGTGAGGAGGAGGAGGTGTAATAAAGTCGTTCTCATAGGTAATTACTCAAAACGAAGAATATTCGAGAAATTTATTACGTATAATCAAGACAGGGGTGAGGCGAGTGATGGTCAAAGCGTTTTCTTTTAAGGTCACTTTGCCTTGGTACTAGGCAATCGGTGTTTTTTTAACCTCTTGAGGGTCCAAACCCCCAATCTGAAAAGTGTCCACAGAGTCCAAGAAATTTCAAAAAAGAATTTTGGTAGTTTTTCTCATGAAATGGTAGCGAATGTTTTTCTGGAGGCAATAAAACAAAAAGTACAAAATTTGATTGAAAACTGACGAAATTATGCTTATGCGAATTTTGCCATGTCAGTGCTATTTACACATCGGCGATTTTGCCCACTTTGAGTCTTATTTTAGGCCAATTATGGTGTTCCAGTATACCAGATTCTTAGCTATTTCACTAGTACGTCTTCCATTTTATCGACTGAGCACAAGAAATTGCCCAATCGACTATTTCAACTAAAAATTGGTAATTTGGCCAATTTCACACAAATTTAAAAATATGCCAGTTTCATAACAGGGTCCAGAACAAACAATGCAGGCATTCCTGGCACTAAAATGACATTTCCTCTGTTCATTAGTTACGTTCCCAGGCCCCTCTTATATTACACAGTTCCCATTTTGAATTTTTATACACAAAGATTTTTATTCACAAAAAATAGAAGATTTACTGTTATGCATTATTGTAATAATTGTATAAATAATGTCAGTGCATTTCTGAATACAATATTAGATCGACTAGTTGGGTGCGTATTGGACAAGTGAGGTTATTTGTTTACTCTGGAATATCAGCAAAAATTTAATATTTCCGTTACTTTGAGCTCAATTTCAAGCTACTTCCAGTCCTGAAACCAATCAAAATCATCTCTATTTCAGTTTCTTGGTATCAAATCATACCAAAAAAACGAGAACAAAACCATAAAAACCATCTGAAAATACACTGCAAATTTGCTATTTTAAACCAAAAACCCGGTCACAGTTTTTTCTGCATCATGCACTGCATGGGGCACAACTATCTTTATATGGTGCACAATCACCAAACAGACCCATTCTCTCATACACAGGCCAAAACTTACCCCTCACAGTTTATCTGAGTAAGCTGAGCTCATGACGTAGTTCTATGGCACTGACCCAGAGTTCAAAACTGTAGAACTGCAGCACTGACCCTCAAGGGGTTAAAAAAAAAATTAGAGCACCGGCAGGTGCTCTTAATGAAGAATACTTGAGAAATTTATTAGGCATAATCAAAACCAGAGTGGGGTGAGTGATGGTCAAGGTCTTTCTTTTTTTATTTGGATCACTGCCTTAGTGCAAGACAGCCAGTGTGGAAAAATTAAATAAACTGCCAGAGTTGTTCTCATGGACAGTTCCTGTCGACCCACAATATACAATTTATTAATCACAAAACAATAGTATACAGAGTAAAAGGAAAGTGCTATACATTATACGTAGCTTCCTCTCACTGTAAAAATTATACAAACAGAAGGATGCCAAGAATATACAAATCTGGAAGTCCGTCTCGATTTGTATATAAATACTGCCTCCACGATCATTATATTTCAGCACCTGTATAAACACTGTCTCAACGATCATCATATTTCAGCACCGATGACAGTGATAAAATTAACAGGAAACAACTTATTTAATCACATTTGCTGGCTTTTTAGAGACTCCCACGGTAAGCAATTTATACAGAAGCGGTGTACAGCCAAGTCTTGAGCAGTGCAAACAGTGAATCCCGTGGAGTGGTCACACTATTCGTGGTTGCACTATTCAAATTATGTGTAATTTTTGCATACAATTTGAAGACTTTGGGGTAAAAAAATAGAATTTCACACTAAATAAAAATGTGTCCAATTCGAACTATCACTAAATTGAAATTCGCACTATTCGAACTCTCACTAAATTGAAATTTGCACTATTCGAACTCTCACTAATCAGTGCCTGACTACACACACTGCTGTGCCATTAACAGTCATGGCTCTGGTGGCTAAAGCTCTCGCTTCACACGGCGAGGGTCTGGGTTCGGTTCCCAGCCAGGGTAGAAACATTGGACGTGTTTCTTTGCACCTGTTGTCCATGTTCACCCATCAGTAAAATGGGTACCTGGGTGTTAGTCGACTGGTGTGGGTCGCATCCTGGAACACTGACCTAATTTGCCCGAAATGCTCAGCATAACAAGGGGCTTTCTATATATATAAAAAAAAAATTCACATACTGCAGAGGTGCCCACCCCAACATTAACTGCATTAGTAACTGATATTAAGGTGTGGAAAGTACAGTCAGTAAATCAAAAAGTCAAGTCAAAGTCACGATCTTGTTGCACCAAGATGATGTTTTTGTTCAAATTTCTGAGGGCCACAGTCGTGCGCAACATAATGACATTTCAGTCAATGATATTTCGTCATATACAACGGTCTCATAAGATTATAATAGAACTGAAAAATTCCTACTGCAGTACGAAATACAGTGTAGCCTCGGTACTCGAACAGCTCCGTACTCAAACAACTCGGTATTCAAACGCTTTGTTCGGTAAACAAACCGCTCGCTAGTCGACAGTTTGCTCGGCACTCGACCCAACAAACACGACCTGCCAGAACTTCGCTGTAAACTATTTAATGTTTCTTCGCATTTTTTGGTGTTTTTTTATATTACAGTATGTATTTGTTTAAATAAGTCACCACGGGCCTAAGAGGGTTAGTGATAACAGCCAACCAAAAAGAAAACTGGTTGGGAAAAATCTGTTCGGTTCTCGGACAGATTGGCACTTGAACAGCCTTCTGGAATGAATTAAGTTCGAGTGTCGAGGTTCCACTGTACAGTGGACCCCCGGTTAACGAAAGGTTTAGATAACGAAAAAATCGCTTAACAAAAGCTTTTTTCGCTCTTGGATAGCGAAACGTATTAGATCTGTCTGCCTGCTCCGCGCCTGCGCAGGATGCAGGACGCCCGCCAGTGAAGCGTTGTTTACCATTGAGAGAAGATTACCTAGCGCGCTCTTTCAAACATTCACAATACATTTGGTGTCTTTTTTGATAGTACAGTGGACCCCCGAGTTTCGTAAAAACTTCACTCCTGAAGTCTGCTCAAGTGCCATTACCGAACGAATTTACCCCCTTAAGAAAAAATGTCACGTAGGTTAGTCTATTTCAGACCCCCAAAAATACTTTTCCACAAGCACTTACAATATTATACTTACATAGATGTACGATTTCCGGGGCTTACGAAACTCGGGGGTCCACTGTATATAGTGATTGTCACTGTGAAATAAGTCACCATGGGTCCAAAGAAGCTTCCTAGTGGCACCCCTGTGGTAAAGAGAGTGAGGAACAACATCGAACTGAAGAAGGAGATTGTTGAAAAATATGAGAGTGGCGTACGTCTGAGTGATCTTGCCAGGATGTACAAGAAAAGTGCATCTACTATCGGCACTATCCTGGCAAAGAGAAATGAGATCAAGGAAGCTAATGTTGCTAAAGGGGTTAATATGTTAACGAAACAAAGATCGAAAACAGTGGATGAGGTTGAGAAGTTACTGATGGTGTGGATCAATGAAAAACAGATAGCAGGTGATAGTATTTCCATGGCGATAATTTGTGAAAAGGCAAGGAAGTTGCACGCAGATCTTGTCAAGACAATGCCTGGAACCAGTGGTGAGGCGAGTGATTTTAAAGCCAGCAAAGGCTGGTTTGACAGGTTTAAGAAACGTAGTGGCATACACAGTGTTGTGAGGTATGGTGAGGCAGCCAGCTCAGACAAACGTGCAGCTGAAAAATTTGTGCAGGAATTCCAAGGGTTCGTAGACACTGAAAAATTCGAACCCCAACAAGTGTTTAATTGTGATGAAACAGACCTGTTTTGGAAGAAAATGCCCAACAGGACCTTCATTACTCAGGAGGAAAAGGCACAGCCAGGACACAAGCCTATGAAAGACAGGATAACTCTCATGATGTGTGCCAATGCCAGTGGTGATTTTAAAGTGAAGCCTTTACTGGTGTATCACTCTGAAAATCCCAGTGTGTTCAAGAAACACAGTGTTAACAAGAATAATTTGTGTGTGCATTGGAAGGCTAACTTCAAGGCATGGGTCACTGCGGAGATTTTCAAGGAATAGTTATTGCGTCCCCAGAATTTGGCCCCAATGTATATACCTGTATGATATATTTTATGTATATTTCCATTTTCTATAATTTTATATTGCTGATATTCTCGATAATAGCTAAATCGTTAATATCGTGCTTTATACTATTATTTGACTTATATTTGACATTATTTGACTTAGCTATGTTCATTAGGTAGGATGTAACATTATATATTATGCTCATGTTTGTAGTAGCTGCCCTGGAGTTGGCAAACTACCGATTATGACACTAGGCTTGTTATACTGCCGGCGTCTAGTTGCTGGGAGGGAGTCACGTGATTCCACCTGAGGTGGGTGGCTGCTGCTCCTTCCTCGAGAGCACTACGCAGCTGGACATCATTGAGTCAACACCTCTCTCCTGTCCCTGCTTGTTTTCTCGCCATTTAGACTCTGTTTGGGTAGAGTATGTATTCGGTGGTGAGATGAAACATACTTCTCAGGACTCTGTGTAACTCTGTTCACAGAGGATAGACTAGACAGTGATTTTCGACGTTTTACTGGGTTGTGTGTCACATTGACACTCTGAGATAACTCAGGTCTCTAGCTACAGCTCCTGACCTAATTCGATAAGGCATCTGTGCACCGTCACAGTTTGGGATTGTTTATGCTGAACCTAGCTTCAGTAGAAAGGGAGTTTTGTGACTGTTTTGGAGGATCTATTGATGGTCCCCAGTTAAGGTCGATTTTCTATCTCCTGGTTCCTGACGCTGTGTTGCTGTTGCCTGTTATATTGCTGTTCTGCGAATTGGTCATTTTACTGGACAATCAAGCTGTTCTGATTGTCACTTTGTTAGAGAAGCTAGCTTATGAGAAGTTCAGTCGGACACTGGTTGAGTCGAGTCTTAGAGTTACCTAGGGCTCACTCATACACACATATATTATTATTTGCATATATCTGTACTTACTGACATTGTACCTGATGGTACTTCAGAGTCATTTGGATATATGTGCCCTCAGCACAGCATTATTGTATATGAGAGCAGTGCAGGAGCTAACCTCCTAATGCATTACTTAATGAACATCCTGATAATATGTACATTTATTTACAGTGAACCCCCGGTGTTCGTCCTGCTCAAAACATGCCCTTTTATGTAAGTTTATTTTTTTAAATGCTTTTATAAGTGTAGTTTTGGGGGTCTAAAAGGACTAGTCTACTTTACATTATTTCTTAAGGGAATAAATTCGGTTGGTAATGGCACTTGAACAGTATTCTCTTACGAAAAATGGACGAACACCGGGGGTCCACTGTACTTTGAAACCCTAGACACTAACTGGTTGTAATCCTCATGGAGACTATTGAATATATCGGATAACTGGACCAGGATACTGACTTTGTTGCAAAAGCCCAGTAACAGGCTGGATGCTAGAAGGGCTATCCTTTCTAGTGTTCACTGGAGATGTCTATTACTAATAGATATTGTGTCATTTTGTAACAATGGTTGACTGGAGTGTTTGGCCCTAGTGTGAAGAAATACCTCCTGGAAAAGAAATTGGGACTCAAGTGCCTCCTGCTACTGGACAATGCTCCTGCTCATCCTCACAACTTGCAAGAGTTGTTGCCTGACAACTTCAATTTCATCAGAGTGAAGTTCTTGCCTCCTAACACCACTCCTCTCATCCAGCCCATGGATCAGCAGGTCATTGCAAACTTCAAGAAACTGTACACCAAAGCAGTGTTTCAGAAGTGCTTTGATGTGACCTCAGACACTGCATTGACCCTAAGAGAGTTCTGGAAAGAACACTTCAATATCGTGCATTGCATAGGCCTTATAGGTAAGGCTTGGGAGGGAGTGACTTCCAGGACTTTGAACTCTGCTTGGAGACCACTGTGGCCAGATTGTGTTGAAAAGAGGGATTTTGAAGGATTTGAGGCTGACCCTGACCCTGACGACCCTGTGCCTGTTGTGGAAGATATTCTGGCATTGGGGAACAGCCTGGGGTTGGAGGTGAGTGGTGAGGATGTGGAATAGTTGGTGGAGGAGCACAGGGTAGAGCTAACAACTGAAGAGCTGCAAGAGCTTCATCTGGAACAGCAACAGACCACAGCTGAGGTTATTTCTTCACAGGAGGAGGGAGAGAGAGAGAAGGAGGTGCCTTCTTCAGAGATTAAGGAGATGTGTACAAAGTGGAATGAGTTACAGACATTTGTTGAAAAACACCACCCTGAGCAAGCTGAAATGAGCCTTCAGTGAGCCATGTTGTACTTCAGGAAAGTATTAAGAGTCGCCAGAAACAGAGGACTGTGGACAGTTACTTCACCAGGCAGGGGTCTAGTGACTCTCAAGCTGGTTCTAGTGGCATTAAAAGACCAAGAAGGGAAGTAACCCCAGAGAGGGCTTTGACATTTGAAGTCCTTTTGGAGGGGGATTCCCCTTCCAACCACTAACACCCTGCCCTTGTCATCCTCCCTATCTTTCAGATACCTGCAAGTCTCTTCAATAAAGGTAAGTAAATATTATTTATATTATATTTTGTGTGAATTTTTTTTGTGGAACGGATTAATTGTATTTACATTATTTCTTATGGGAAATAAGGGTTTGGATTACGAAAGGTTCGGGTTAAGAAATAGCTCCTGAAATGGATTAATTTGTTAACCGGGGTCCACTGTACTTGATAATGATAATAAACAACTACATTACTAGTTTATGTATTTATTATACTGTACTTTTTAATGTTATTCTAGAGTGTATTCTTTCTAATTATAAAAAACAGTCTACTGTAAAACAGTATAGGGTGTTATGCCAGCAGCAGCCTCATATATCTTGTGTTTATCTCCTCTTGATGGCATCATTTTCCCTTTTGCTGGATTTAATCTCGTGTTATTTTGTTGTTCATCATGTCCCCTAAGGTTTGTAGCCTAAGAGTAATGGGCTATAACATATAGCCTAGTGTGTAGTAGGCTATACCACATAGCCTAGGTGTGTAGTAGACTATACCATATAGCCTAGGTGTGTAGTAGGCTATACCATATAGCCTAAGTGTGTAGTAGGCTATACTATATAGCGTAGGTGTGTAGTAGGCTATACCATATAGCCTAGGTGTGTAGTAGACTATATTAACCCTTTGGGGGTCGACAGGCCTTCTCAGGAAAGTGTTCCTGGGGTCGAAAATTTTTTGGAAAACAAAATAATAATTTTTTCTTATGAAATGATAGAGAATCTTTTTCCGATCATAACGCAACCAAAAGTATGAAATTTGATCGAAAACTAACGGAATTATGCTTTCGCGAAGTTAGCTGTAGCCATGACACTTACGCATCGGCGATTTTGCCCACTTTGAGCCCTATTTTCGACAAATTCCAATGTTTCAGTCTCCTAAAATTATAGCTATTTCGCTAGAACTCCATTTCTTCTATCGATTGAGTACAAGAAACTGCCTATTTACCAATTTCATCTACCCAAAATAGTGGTTAGAAAATGGCAATTTTCCAATTTCACACAAATTTCAAACGATGCCAATTTCAAAATAGGGTCCAGAGTAAACAAGGCCGACATTCCTGGCACTAAAATAACGTGTTCTCTGTTCATTAGTCACGTCTCCAGACCCCTGTTCCATTACTTTTGCTTTTCATTTTGAATTTTTATTCTCACAAAAAATAGAAGATTTACTGTTATGTATACAACTGCATCATTGTAAAAATGGTATAAATAATATCAGAGCACTTGTGCATGCATATAAGACTCGCCAGTTGATGTGCATTGGAGGCATTGTGTATATATGTATATATATATATATATATATATATATATATATATATATATATATATATATATATATATATATATATTATTGTGTGTGTGTGTGTGTGTGTGTATACACCTGAATGTCTTCCACCCCCCACACACACACACACAAAGAAGACCGCTGACAGAGTACAGGCTAGGTGGACAAGGGCTACAAACTTCGGCAAAGGAGAAAGACCTTGGGGTGAGTATAACGCCAAGTACGTCTCCGGAGGCACACATCAACCAGATAACTGCGGCAGCATCAAAAATCGAACATTTTCGCTACTTTGAGCTCAATTTCAAGGTACTTGTCATTGTCATACCAATCAAAATCATCTCTATTTCTATAATATATCTTCCATTCTATCAAATGAGACCAGGAAAACGAGAATACATCAATAAATACCATACGAAAATCGACTGCAAAGTCGCTGTTTTAATCGAAAAAACAGTCAGAGTTTTTTTTCTCTTATTATGCAGTGTGTACTGCAGGATTTTTTTTATACTGCGCACACTGACCACACAGACCCATTCTTTCATATGTATGCCTACCAGACGTTTTCTGCTGAAATTGAGGCCGCTAGAATTTGGGCGTACTAGTACGGCACCAACCCCTGCTCGTAAAACGTACTAGTACGGCACCGACCCCCAAAGGGTTAACTATGTATAGTCTACTACACACTTAAGCTATATGGTTTGTGTACGTAACCTCTATGACATTCGCACAACGACACATTTCTCAGAATGTATCCCTGTTGTTGACATGACTGCATACCCATCATTCACTACGTTCGGCGATTGTTCCACTTTCACAGCGGTTTTCAACTATATCTTTCAGCTGGATGCCTTTAACAGCTGAGTCAGGGAAGGGCATCTGGCACCATTTTGCTGTTGGTGATTCAGTCTGTTTACAGCATTCGTGCCCTGGGTGGCTCTCTGTATTCCAGCAATTTTCAAATGTTTTAAAGCTATTACATAGATTATATCTACAGGTGCTTCCCGACTTACAATGGGGTTATGTTCCAACGAACCCATTGTAAGTCAAAAATATTGTAAGTCGAATATGAATTACATGATAAGTAAATAAATAAACAAATACAGTGGTACCTCGAGTTTCGAACAGCTCCCAACTCGAACAATTATGTAAGTGTATTTTTGGGGGTCTGAAACAGACTAATCTAATTTATATTATTTCTTATGGGAACAAATTCGTTCAGTAATGGCACTCGAACAGCCTTCTGGAACGAATTATGGCCGAAACTCAAGGTACCACTGTAAATGAATGCAAGTTACGGACTTGCCGCCTTCATTCTGCATAATGATTTCAAGTTTCATCTGCAAAGCAATTGCTTTTACACCACTGGAAAGTCAAAATCTTTTAAGTCAAACCATCATAAGTCAAGAAGCACCTGCAATATTTTTGTGTATTACAATGGTATCTGAGGGTAGATGTGATAAAAAGAGGCATCACGAGTGTCTTATATGGCAGGTTAAAAGTGACTGAACTCGACAAGCAAGGTATTTCTATGGCCGAAGTAAGACTAAGTTAGGTTAGGCTCGACAAGCAGTTAATATAAGTGTCAAGTCTGAGGAAAAAGTGTTGTAGGGAATTAAAAGTGCTACAGAAGTGAATACTACTTAATTTATATGAGAACGTGATGGTCTTACTGCTGACGTGGAATTTTTTTTTTACTGGTGTGGATTGACACTCAAACCAGTGACAGTGGACTTTTAGGCCGAGCCATCTTCCTGGCCTAGGCCTCTTTAATTCTATGAAGGCTGAGAGATTTGAGGAAGCTGATGAAGATAAATTGGAAGAAAGCAATAGGATGGTTTAATAGGTGTCAGGAAAGAAGCCATACAATACAGTGGTACCTCGGGTTATGAGTTTAATCCATTCCATGACCTTGCTCGTATCCCGATTTGCTCGTATTTTGAGTCAATTCCTCATTTAAATTAATTGAAATGCAATTAATCCATTCCGGCTCTCAGGAGGCACAAGATACTTACTTCAATATTTTGCTAATATCAACTCTACGGCTTATTTATCTATCACAATCCATCTAATATGACATAATAAACAATATACATAAAATAAAAACTTGATATATACTCTCTAGAATGAAAAAAATATGTCATTACGTAAAACATATGTGGCTACGTAGTGGTGTCGGTGGCGGACGAGAGTTTGTCTGGAGACAGGACAAAATACTCCTTGAATGTTTCGCTAATATCAATTCTACGGCATCTAATATGACATAATAAACAATATAAATAACATAGAAACCTGTTATAGTATATACAGTGGACCCTCGGTTTTCGTTGAAAATTCTTTCCAGAATGCTGTTTGAGTGCCATTACCGAACGAATTTGTTCCCATAAGGACAAATGTAAATTAGATTAGTCATTTCAGAACCCCAAAAATACACTTACAAAAGCTCTTACAAAAATACATTTACATAATTGTTCGAGATTGGAGGTGAACAAAAACCGAGGGTTCACTGTACTCTAGAATGAATAATGTCATTAGTGACAGTGGGAATAACTGCCGCATTGTTATGGATTCATTCATCTGTGACGGCCTTTCGAAGCCGTCTATTATTATAATTATTATTATATAGTACAGTGGTACCCCAAGTTTCGTACTTATTCGTTCCAGAAGGCTATTCGAGTGCTGTCACTGAATGAATTTGTTCCCATAAGGAATAATGTAAATTAGATTAGTCAGTTTCAGACCCCCAAAAATTCACTTACAAAAGCACTTACAATAATACACTTACATAATTGTTCGAGTTGGGAGCAGTACAAAACTCGGGGTACCACTGTACATTATTATTATACAGTGGACCCCCGCTATTCGAACACTCCAAAACTCACCCTTTTATGTAAGTTTATTTTTATAAGTGCTTTTATAAGTGTATTTTTGGGGGTCTGAAATGGACTAATCTAATTACATCATTCCTTATGGGAATAAATTCATTTGGTAACAGCACTTGAACAGCATTCTGGATTGAGGGTGAGTTTTGGAGTGTTCGAATAGCAGGGGTCCACTGTACATTTACAGTGAACCCCCGGTGTTCGTGATTTTTTCGTTCCAGAATGCTGCTCAAGTGCCGTTACCAAACGAATTTGTTCCCATAAGGAATAATGTAAATTAGATTAGTCCTTTTAGACCCCCAAAAATACACTTACAAAAGCACTTACAAAAATACACTTACATAATTGTTCGAGTTTGGAGCATCACGAACACCGGGGGTCTACTGTATTATTATATACGTACAGTGGACCCCTGAAAATCAGCCCTAATCCGTTCCAGGAGCTAGGCCTAAAATCGAACTGGCCGATTTTTGAACCCTTATTTCCCATAAGAAATAATGTAAATACAATTAATCCGTTCCACCCAAAAATATTCACCAAAAATTCATTTTTTTAAAGAATAAATACTATAGTTTTACATACAGAAAACATTGAGAAATAAATATAAAGCACTAATTTTAATTGATAAATGAACAGTTAAATCAGTTTTACCTTTATTGAAGACTCTTGTTGGCGTATGAGAGAGGCAGGAGAGTTTGTTTGGAGGCAGGACAAGATAGTCCTTCAATATGACAATAATATCAACCCTATAGCTTATTTATCTAGCACAATTCATCTAATATGACATAATAAACAATATAATAACATAGAAACATGATATAAACTCTAGAATGAATAAAACATGTCATTAAGAGTGTAAGGACTGGTGGAGGTGTTGTTGTTGTTGGGTATAAGGGCCACTGACCATAAGCCGTGGTGGGCGGCAGCAGCAAGCCATCACCATTATTCACACAAAACAATGTACATAATTTATAAATAAGAAATATTTATACTTTAATTTATAAATAAGAAATATTTACACAATAATTTATAAATAAGAAATATTCATACTTATATAAATAAGAAATATTTACACTTTAATTTATAAATAAGAAATATTCACTTATATAAATAAGAAATATTTTCACTTACCTTGGAGGAGATGCTGGCAGAGGGCGGCTCTGGTCTCAGTGTCCCTATATTCTTCAAACAAACAATGGAGGAATTATGTTTCGTGTCGTCATTTTTTCTATCGATTAATGGCTTAACCTACTTGCTATACTGTTAATGCTACACTTTATCACTGGCTGGTTCTATATCCTTTATTGACTTGTGCTGCTTTAGTATCATACATATCGTAGAATCATTGAAGAAGGCACATTCTCCCCTCTCTTCCTCCTCCACTTTGGTACTTTGCTACAATTTCTTTCTTCAATTCTATTGTGTTTGTCACTTTCTTTACCAAAAGGCTGCCACTATGAAGTTTCTTTGGGCCCATGGTGGCTTATATCACAGTCACAATCAATAAACAAGCACTAAACACAATGAATTTATTGTGATAAACAAGCTAGACTGGCTCACGATGCCTGCACGCAAGCGCGGGGCAGGCGGACAGGTCTGGTACACGGGCCGATAATCGGGGAAGGGCCGATAATCGGGCAAAAATTGGGCCGAAAAAAGCGATCAATTTTCGAGCTGGCCAATAATCAGACCGGCCTATTTGTGGGGGTCCACTGTATTATATTATTACAGTCATACCTCGGTTAACGATATTAATCCGTCAGAGAGGGCGTATCTGTAACCGAATCAATCGTTATCCGAATCAATTTTCCCCATAATAAATAAAGGAAATAAAATTAATCTGTTCCAGACTTCCAAAAGCAGTAAAATAAAATATTTTTTAGAACTTTTTGACATTAAATAATACACAATTTAATGAACATTAAAGAAATACATGTAAATATAGCACTTACATTTATTGAAGAGTTGTTGATGTGTGGAGGACGGGAGGAGGGGAAAGGATGGAGTATAGAATGCTAGTGTTTGGAAGGGGAATCCCCCTCCATTAACACTGCAGGTGGCAAGTTCTTTTATGGGGTTACTGGCCTTTTTCTTTTAATGCCACTAGGACCAGGTTGAGAGTCACTGGACCCCTCTCTAACCAAAAATCTGTCCAGGGAGCTCTGTGTCTGGCGATTCTTTAACACATCCCTGAAATGACACACCACTGTGTCATTGTACAGGTTGCCAGCACGGCCTGCAACAGCATGGTTAGGGTGATATTCATCCATAAAGCCTTGCACATCAGTTCATTTGGCACAGATCTCCCTAATCCTTGAAAAGGCACCTTCTTCCATCTCTGTTCCACCTCCTCCTCCTCTAACCATTGTCCTGACCTGTGGTCTCTTGTTGCAGTTGCTGTTGAAGCTCTTGCAGATCTTCAGTGGTTAGCTCTTCCTTGTGCTCCTCCACCAACTGTTCCACATCCTCACCACTCACCTCCAACCCCATGGACTTGCCCAGTTCCACAATTTCTTCCACAACAGGCTCAGGCTCAGCCCCAAAACCTTCAAAATCCCTCTCTAGGACACAGTCTGGCCACAATTTTCTCCAGAGTTCAAAGTCCTGGTAGTCACTCCCTCCCAAGCCTTACCTATAAGGTGTACACAATGTAGGATATGGAAATGTTTTTCCAAAAGTCTCTTAGGGTTTTATTCATGTCTGTGGTCACATCAAAGCACTTTTGAAACATTGCTTTGGTGTAGAGTTTTTTAAAGTTGGAAATGACCTGCTGGTCCATGGGCTGGAGGAGAGGAGTGGTATTAGGGGGCAAGAACTTCACTTTGATGAATTTAAAGCCCTCCACAATTTTCTCTACCAAGTTTGCACTTAAGAGGCAAATTATTTTCCTGGAGATATTTCTTCACACTGGGGCCAAACACGCCATTGAACCACTCTAAGAAAATGTCCTTTGTGACCCATGCCTTTTTGTTAGACTTCCACATCACACACAAGTTAGACTTGGTGATACCGCATCTGCCAAACACTCGGAGATTTTCAAAAAGATACACCAGTAAAGGCTTCACTTTGCAATCACCACTGGCATTAGCACAAAGCATCAGAGTTAGCCTGTCTTTCATAGGCTTATGTCCTGGCTGTGCCTTTTCCTCCTGAGTAATGAAGGTCCTGTTGGGCATTTTCTTCCAAAACAGGCCTGTTTCATCACAATTAAACACTTGTTGGGGGAGGAATTGTTCAGCCTCTATGTACCCCTGGAATTCAGGCACATATTTTTCAGCCGCACTTTGGTCACAACTGGCTGCCTCACCATGCCTCACAACACTATGTATGCCACTTCGATTCTTAAATTTTGAAACCAGCCTCTGCTGGCTTTAAATTCACTCACTTCAGCACTCGTTGCAGGCATTTTCTTAACGAGATCATCATGCAACTGCCTTGCTTTTTCACATATTATTGCCTGCGAAACAGTATCTGCTGCTAACTGTTTCTCGTTGATCCACACCAACAACAAATTTTCCACATCTTCCAGCACTTGCGATCTCTGTTTTGTGATCACATATGCACCTTTCACAACAACAGCTTCCTTGATTTTACGTGTATTTCCCTTGGCCACAATGGTAGCGATGGTAGAATGGGCTTTACCATACAGCCTGGCCAGCTCAGTGATACGCACTCCACTTTCATATTTTTCTATTATCTCCTTATTCAGTTCTACTGTATTTCTGAGCCTCTTTACCACAGGCTTAGCACTAGGAGCTTTCTTTGGACCCATGGTAGCTTATTTAGCAGTTGCAAGCACTAAAAACAGTGGAATAATGACAATATACTGGTATGAATGTGTGGGTTGAGTGGGTGGTGGTCGCTCTCGCTTGTAAACAATAGCACACTGACGCTCCCTGGAGTGACCGCACAGCTGGGCGCCATGCGGACGCGTCCAGGACGAATATCGTAAACCGAAGCAATCATTGTAAACAGAGTCAATATTTTGACGTAAAAATGTATCGCTAACCGAATTTATCGCCATCCGACGCCATCGTTAACCGAGGTATGACTGTATTATATTATATTATTACAGTAGACCGTCATTTAGCACAAGATTATGTTACACGTTATGGGTATTGCACGATTGAAGAATTGCGGCACATTATTATCTAACACAACGTAAAAATTATATTACACGGTTCGCGGGAGGGGAAAAAATTTTGAGCGCACGGTAGCCCGCGGTGGGTTAAACCACTGAGTCAGTGGGGGTCCTACTGAGGGTGGCTATGAGCCACATCAAGTGTTTAATGCTGACGAGACAAGTGTTTTCTGGAAGAAAATGCCAACACGAACTTATATCAGTCAGCAAGAGAAAAGTGCACCAGGCTTCAAGACAGCAAAGGATCACTTCACCTTGCTCCTTTGCGGTAATGCATCAGGTGATTTCAAATGTAAGCCATGGTTATTACGCTAAGAATCCTCATGCTTTGGAAGGTGTGGATAGGAATACCTTACCAGTAATTTGGAGGTCAAACCAGTCAGCATGGATGATAGAGGAAATATTTATTGACTGGTTTAAGCATCACTTTATTCCTGAAGTCAAGTTTTACCTGCACAGCAAGAACCTTGCATTCAAGGCTCTCTTCATTCTTGATAATTCCCGTACTCATCCACAAGCTTTGCTGGATATGACCCCACATGTAAAAGTTGTATTTTTACCTCCAAATACAACATCTCTGATTCAACCACTGGACCGGGGAGTTATTAAGACATTCAAGTGTAACTACACAAAAAAAGTTATAAAAAAAATAGTTGCATCAATGGACTCTGACTCCAACCTGGCAGTACCAAGCGGTAATGCATCAGGTGATTTCAAGTGTAAGCCTAATCCTCGTGCTTAGAGGAAAAGGGAATTTGTTTTTCCTTCCCGAAAACTGTAAGTAAATTTATTCAGGTATACACAGATGCAGTTACAAAGATTATCATACATAGCAGCATATGTGTAGAGAACCTAGGATAACCCAAAAAAGTCTGACAGAATCGAAATAAGTCACCGACTTTTTTGGGTTATCCTAGGTTCTCTACACATATGCTGCTATGTATGATAATCTTTGTAACTGCATCTGTGTATACCTGAATAAAGTTACTTACAGTTTGCGGGAAGGAAAAACAAATTCCTATTCCTCAAGAGGCCGCCTTGTCGTTGTTCAGCGGGGGACACCACCTGCCCCCAACCCAACCATCCCATCATCCAACCATTCGTATTCCATACGCGTCAAAAAGAGTCCTCTGCTACAAGCCAGCTGTGTTTGTGAAGAATAAGAGAGAGTGAATTGTGTTTTGATCTTTAAATTACTATATCTTGTATCTGCCAAGCAATCACGACACCCAGTAGGCATACCAGTGTTGCTCAAAGTGGCAAGAAAAGGTGTAAGCATTTAAGTATTAGAATTAACGAAGAAAACAATGATATTAGACAAGACATAACCCGTGGCCGTTATGAAGTGTTACTTTGTACACATAAAAAGATGTAAACATAAGTTTGTGTGACTGACTGACTGACTTGACTGACTGACTGACTTGACTGACTGATTTACTGACTGACATGACTGGGTTGACTTACTGACTGACTGACTGACTTACTGACTGACTGACTTAACTGGACTGACTGACTGACTTGACTGACTTACTGACTGACTTGACTGACTTACTGACTGACTTGACTGACTTACTGAATGACTTGACTGACTTACTGAATGACTTGACTGACTTACTGAATGACTTGACTGACTTACTGAATGACTTGACTGACTTACTGAATGACTTGACTGACTTACTGAATGACTTGACTGACTTACTGAATGACTTGACTGACTTACTGAATGACTTGACTGACTTACTGAATGACTTGACTGACTTACTGAATGACTTGACTGATTTACTGAATGACTTGACTGACTTACTGAATGACTTGACTGACTTACTTAATGACTTGACTGACTTACTGAGCAACTTGACTGACTTACTGAATGACTTGACTGACTTACTGAATGACTTGACTGACTTACTGAATGACTTGACTGACTTACTGAATGACTTGACTGACTTACTGAATGATGACTGATTTACTGAATGACTTGACTGGCTTACTGAATGACTTGACTTACTGAATGACTTGACTGACTTACTGAATGACTTGACTGACTTACTGAATGACTTGACTGACTTACTGAATGACTTGACTGACTTACTGAATGACTTAAAGTTAGACATTCAGTTCAACCATCGACTTCAGTTCCAGAACCTCTACTATCCACCTCAGCCCAGTAGGGCCACAGCATAACTCTCCACTCTCTTCACAATCATCCACAAACACCAGCACCCACAATTTAAGGTAAATACTATTATTTCTGTTACATTTGTAGTCTTAAGCAGTAAAAACAACATAATACATCAAGATAATGAACTACAATTGCATATTCACTTTTATTTTTGTAAGATCTGTTGGTCTAAAAAAAACTTGTTTGGCTTTTTGGTGACTCACAGGAACGTAACCCTATTTTTCCCATAAGTTCTTTTAATTATCTAACACGAAATTATCTAACACGACGTTTTCAGGAACGTTACTACCGTGCTAAATGACGATCTACTGTATACTATTATTATTATACATATTATTATTATTATTACAGTGGACCCCCGGTGTTCGTAGTCATCGGAGTTCGTAATATTCGGTGTTTGTAACTTTTTCCGTAAAAATATTGGTTTGGTGATCATAATTCCGCTCGGTGATCATAATTCATCCCAGACGCGTATGCCCAGCCCAAGCGGCCCGACACACCATTCAGAGTCAGTGTGCCATTGTTTACCAGCGAGTGACTGTCACCCCACTCGTTCATACGATACAACTGCTAAATAAGCCACCATGGACCCAAAGAAAGCTCCTAGTGCCAGCCCTTTGGTAAAGGGCTGAGAGGGGAGAATGTGTCTTCTTACGTGATTCAGTGATTCTACGATATGTTATGATACTAAAGCAGCAGGAGTTGATCAAGGCAATAGTGCCAGCCAGCGATAAAGTGTAGCATTAACAGTGTAGCAAGTAAGTTAAGCCATTAATCTATAGAAAAATAACAACACAAAACTTAACTCCTCCAATGTTGTTGGAGTTATATAGGGCGACTGACAACACCGCCGTGTTTGGCGGCCATCACTATGTAAGGCATATCTTTCAGTGGCCCCTCATACACCCAACAACAAACAACACAACACCAGTCCTCACATTCGTAATGACATATTTTGTTCATTCTAGAGTATATGTCATGTTTCTATGTTATTAATATTGTTTATTATGTCATATTAGATGAATTGTGATATATAAATAAGCCGTAGAGTTTATATTAGTGTCATATTGAAGGACTATCTTGTCCTGTCCCCAAACACACACCCCTGTCGCCGGCACAATCCCAAACATACGCCAGAAACAGAACTCTCTGGAACACTTTTTTGAGCAACAGGGGTCCAGTGACTCTCAAGCTGGTCCTAGTGGCATTAAAAGACAAAGAAGGTAAGTAACCCAGGAAAAGGACTTGGTATCTGAAGTCTTTATGGATGGGGATTTTCCTTCCAAACAATAGCAACTCTTCCATCCTCTACCCTCCTCCCGTCTTCCACACATCAACAACTCTTCAATAAAGGTAAGTGTCATGGTTTTCTTGTTTTATTCTTCATGTCTCATTGCTTTCTGTGTAATTAAATGTATATTTAATGTACAAAAATATTTTAATACTTTTGGGTGTCTGAAATGGATTAATTGAATTTCCATTATTTCTCATGGGGAAAATAGAGTCAGAGTTCGCAATATTCGGTGTTAGTAACTCCCTCTGGAACAGATTAATTACGAACACCGGGGGTCCACTGTATTGTTATTACAATATAAATAATTTGGAATTTTTATTCACACAAAAAATAGAAGATTTACTGTTATGCATACTGCATTATTATAATAATTGTATAAATAATATGTCAACCCATTCATGACTTGTGTATTTTAATGGCCAGTCGGACAGGTATTGGACGGTGTTGTCATTTGTTTACTCTTGAACATCTCCAAACAATCGAACATTTCTGCTACTTTGAGCTCAATTTCAAGGTACAGTGGACCCCCGAGTTTCGGCCATAATTCATTCCAGAAGGCTGTTCAAGTGCCATTACCGAACGAATTTGTTCCCATAAGGAATAATGTAAAGTAAGTTAGTCCATTTCAGACCCCCAAAAATACACTTACAAAAGCACTTACAATATTACACTTACATAATTGTTCGAGTTTTGAGGTGGTGAAACTCGGAAGTCCACTGTACTTTTTGTCGTGAAACCAATCAAAATCATACCTATTTCTGTAATATATCTTCCATTCTATCAAATGAGACCAGAAAAAAGAGAATACAACCATAAAAACCATACGAAAATACCGCTAATAAGTAACTCTGTTACTTATGGTCCGATTTCTTTCATTTTTGGTGTACGTTAAGAAGCATCTTTCCATCATACATTGCCCAAGTTTCAATAAGATAGCCCAACAAACAACTGAGAAAAAAATATTTACCAAAAATCATTTATTATTATAATACAGTGGTCCCTCGACTAACGAAATTAATCCGTTCCAAGAGCTATTTCTCAACACGAAACTTTCGTAATTCGAAACCTTATTTCCCATAAGAAATAATGTAAATGCAATTAATCCGTTCCACACAAAAATATTCACAAAAAATATAACATAACATTTACAGTCATACCTCGGGTAACGATGCTGTCAGTTAACGATAGTTTCGGGTAACGATATTTATAACGTAAAAAAAATGATTGCGGGTAACGATGTTTGCTTCGGGTAACGACATTCGTACCGGACGTGTCCGCGTGGCTGGCTGGCGGCACTCCAGGGAGCGTCAGTGTGCTATTGTTTACAAGCAGAGCGACCACCCACCCACACCCACGCATTCATGCCAGTATATTGTCATTATTCCACTGTTTTAGTACTTTAACTGCTAAAATAAGCTACCATGGGTCCAAGGAAAGCTCCTAGTGGTAAGCCTGTGGCAAGAGGAACAGAAA